>JAKWBI020000813.1:0-19535 GCA_022664585.2 Zalerion maritima | reverse complement strand
AAAGAACCAGGGTGGAATTCTAAACCATGTGGGGGGTGGAAAAATAGCCTGTTTTAAAACTAACCCCCCCCCCCCCCCCCCCCCCAAAAAAAAAAAAAAAAAAAACATCTCGCAGCACACACAACGACCGGGGATGAAATAAAAAAAATACTTCCTCATTCGAATGCAAGGACGCAGTGGCCCCTTCTCTCGAAATAGCTTCCATGCGGCCACGGAAGCAAAAGCGCTTCTTCTGCCATTCTGCCGAGCCGTCTCTCCATCTATGTACATACTAGTTAGTTACCAAAACCCTTCTCCAAATCCGAAGCACGCTTTTTATTATTATTTTCCTTCACAACAGCCAACCAAACTCGACCGAAAAAAAAAAGCCCAACCATGCGTTTCAATTGGCGTCAAGCCCTTTGCAAACAACCGCCGGGCGAAACATTTGATTGTTAGGGAAAGGGCAATTAATTGCCTGAGGGACAGGGGGGACGGGCAGTAAGTACATACGTTGATCGATCATACATACGTGCCCGCGGGCATTACCGTGCGTCCATTTTTTTTTTAAATCGTCTCCGGTACATCCCAAGTAAGCAGCAGCTACTACTACGTACTGTACATAGCTCCTGTACATAACACCTCATTTATTAAATTCTTCTCTCTCTCTCGCCGTCCACCTTGGTTAACCTCGGAATTCCAAACCCAACCAAAAAAAGAAAAAAAAAAGAAAAAAAAAGCAACATTGTGTGTCGCCCCCCCCAACCCCGTACCGGTGAGTTGCTGGCTGGTCGGCTGGTTGGTGTGGCCTGGCAAGTGCATCTATATTCCTTAACAATTCTCACCACTTCCCGAGGTTTGAAATTCTCATTCTTTCGTAAATCCAACCCCGCGCGTTCCATGCAGTGTGAACATGGAGATCTCGAGCATGAAGAAAACTGCACTTTCGGCCGACATTTCGTCATGTCTAGCTAGGGGATACCCGCAAGTCGTATCTCCTTAACAATTGTGGGGGCTCCCGCTCATGTTTGACAGCGGGACCCCACTTTTTCGTTCCAGGCTCCCGGGTTTTAGAAGAAGTCCCTAGAATCTTGGCAACACTTCACTCCGCCATTGGTGACCCTGCTGTACTCTGCCTTGCTCACCCCAGTATTGCCAAATCGTAATGACGTATAGGGAGGGACAGCGTTTGGCCAGGCATATAAAACACGCGGCGAGATATCACATAGGAAACGTCAGTCCTGGAATAAGCGCCTGAGCAGCGGCTACCGTCACATAGTGACTGTATGCCAATGAATTTTCCCTATTCCCACCACTTCTTCCTTCGCCGGCTCTCTGATTGGTCGACAACAAGACATGCTGAGAGCCGCACAACCCCGGCCGCTCATCTATACCCGAGGGTCCCATGGAATCGCTTATAACATGTCCTCTGGGAGACCTTCCACTCATCCCCTATCGCCTTCTAAAGAGTCCTAAATACGAGATTTCAGGTCCATTCTGATCCCCTAATATACACAAATCAATAAACAGGAAATGCGTGATTTAAAAAATTGGCACAAGGACAGGACGCCTGCCAACCGAGGGGATAGAGCGATCGCAATGAAGTCGTTGGGTCTATTAGATATGCGACCCTCCCACCAAACCGGTGCAACCGTCTGCGGCTGGCGCATAACTGCGAGAGAATGGACATAGGCACCTTTCAGTTTTGCTACCCCTAATTGCTGGCCTGGGGCCGACCAAGAGGAAGCGGAAACAAAGGCCTACAGGATGGCGAGTTCTGGCGATACACAACTCCATCCAATAGATCACGCGGTTTTCACGCGAGAATATCAACGGAGGTGTTGGTTGCCAAGGGGGACATGGTATCATCGTCGTCATCGTCGAGATTGAGAAGCTGGAACCGGTTCGCCATGGGGTTCAGCGTCTTCTTTGGTGCAGGAGCTTGGTTGCGTAGACGGAGCGGCTGCACCTTTTCCAGTGGCTGGGCACATTCATCTGCATCCCACTCGATCTTGGACCCCTTGTACTTGCTAAAAGTTGATGGCTCATGTTAGTCGGCTTTTTCCCCTCACGGAACGGGCTATGAACAATCCTCAAGCATACAGTCTACTCATCATGCAGGTGCGCGCAAACATGGCGTTGTGGACAGAGTTGGTGCTAATGAAGCAGTTACCACCAGCGAACTCCACCTTGATGACGATCAGATTGTGGATATGTTCCAAGTCGTCGCGAATGATTTCAGGCGTAAGCTTAGGATCGCAGCGGCGTATCATGAGGTTGCGCGTGGCTCCAATGCCAATCTTGTTTGCGACGTGTCCAGGAAGGACAAAGTGTCGTTCCGCCCAGCGAAGCTCCACCTATATGCACACGTTGTTAATACCGCATGCTGAGACGCCAAGTACAAATAGCAAACCCACCCTCTTGTTCTTGATGTAGAGATCATGTCTACGAATGTGGTCGTAGAAGGACTTGGCATCGCCTGGGTTCAGAAACGAGATGGCGCAGGACCTGTCATGGGTGCGCAGGTAGATATACAGAAGCATTCCGCCGCGCACAGCTTGGGTGACGTCGATATGGGTCACTCCCTCGGCCAGGTTGCTCATGATCAAGGTCCGGTGGGCATATCGGTCGTAATGAGGCCTGCTGTTAGCCGAAGAAGTGCCGTGCTGGGTATTGTTCTGGCTGTAGGGCTCTACGGCATTTTCACCGTCGCCAAAGTCCATGTCTTCGGATATGGGATCATGGTCGGCCCAGTCGTTGCCTGAATTATCGTTCCTCCGTGAGCCACCATTTCCATGACCATATTGGATGTTCTCGTTGCGACTTCTATCGTTATACGATCGGGTGGGAGTGGTGGATTTGCTGAGACGTGCGCCTCCGTCCTCGCTGGGGGTAACAGTGGATGGGGCCGTGGTGATGTCGTTGTCTGCCTGGGAAGAATCGTCGCGCGAGAGAAGCTGCGAGGTGGCGAAAGCTCGTTAGCATTTACAAGGACAACGATTGCAACAGGAGAAAACCGATGCGCAATACAGAAGAGTTCGTTGACGTTTGTATGAACTCACATTGATGGTTGCTTCCTCGACGCCTCCACGGGCTAGATTGCGCGTAAGGCTACCTGCATCGTGGATGATGTTCAGTCAGCGCACGGGGAAAAAGAGATGAGTGGCAAGGATGGATGGGTGAGGCATGGTAGGGATATTTGGGATAGGCTGAGTTGGTGTGGAGAGTAGGTTAATATATATATATATGGCGGTCGGTTACGAGGGGTGTCACAGGTGTGCCACAGGTGTGCCACTGCGGGATGGATTGATGGTACAATGTAGCGTTTGATCTGTTACATACGGTACTGGCCAGCTACCTTGAGAAGGCGTTCGTATTCTTCCCGCGGGATGAGGACAGTGTCCAAGCTCGCGTGCTGGTTAGACGGGTCGACATTGTCCGACGAGTTCTGTCGGAGTGACACAGGTCACGGTGAGCCACAGTTAAATTAGGTTTGCTTGTCGAGCGCATTGTTGCTTGGGTGTCGGGACGTACAAACTCTGCCCTGGATTACCACGACAAGGCTGGAGTCAGCCTTGAGGTTCCCCCTAAGCGTTGTTTTATGGGGAGCATGAAGCTCGTGTGGGGGGACCTTTTGGAAGCCTGCGATTTGGGGAGTATCGAGGCGCTAAGCCAAGCATGACTTGGGCGACCCCAAGCGTGAGAACATACCTGTGAATAGGACTATTGATAAATGCCCGGCCTAACGCAGCCTTACTGCTTTCAAAGTGCGACATTGTTTGAATGGGATAAAGGAGACGAGAGTGAGCAACAATTGATTGTGACATCAAGTGTTGGAAGAGAGTGAAAGGAGAGAGCGAGAAGGCCTTCTTTTCTACCACACTCAGCTGAGAGCGACAACATCCATGTAGGCCAAAATGTCGCCCGACCAGACATGCACCATTGCCTTATCGTCACGTGCGATATGCCGTGTCTGCATAATTGACCACTTACATGTCGAGCGCTGCTTCCACCTGTTACTGTTGTGGGCACTCGCAAGGGATGTAGCTCGCCCTGCCTTGCAGGGATTGTGCTGTAAGGTTCAGTTGCATCCATCCCATCTTGGCATGCAAGATGCGTATAAATTTATCAATTTCAGAACCAACACTTTTCAACGTCTCCTCAAACCAACAACACTCCATTCATGTGCGATATTGTTGCACCTGACGTGCCCTTCTTCATCCTAAATTTGGGTTTACAGATTCTTGACGATCTTCTGATGCCACTTGTTTGAGATGCTTCCTTCGCTTGACTCCGTTCTTTATTTAGCATTCATGTTTGTCTACCACTCTTTACTTCCCCCCCACTCCCCTCTGCCAACCTCCTTAGTATGTCGCAGTCAAGCGTTGAACCAAATAATCCCCACTGTTGATGCCGCTGTACTTCTTTTCCTCCTCGGCCGCAAACGTTCCTGGGATGGCCTCGATATAGGCCTTGGTGTTGGGGTTGCAAAAGTATCTGTAGACACAGCCTGTTAGTAAGTTCTTTGCTTCTCTTTCGATATGGCCACAACCGCCACCCAAGCGCATGGTCCTAGACGGGTGGTACATACGCAATACTGTACCTGGCCGGATACTCCTCGACGTCTCCATTCGGTGGCTCGACGACACGGTGTAGAGTACTGTTAATGGTGTCGTTACTCCACCGCGCAAGGAGGTCGCCTGCATTCACCACCACAGTGTTTTCGATGGGGGTCGCATTGATGAACTCGCCGCTTGGGCTCTTGACCTGGAGACCCCCACGACCGTCCTGGAAGAGCAGCGTTATCGAGCCGTAGTCGGTGTGCTCGCCGGCACGGACCTGACCAGGGTTGCTCTTGAAGACCTCTTTCTTGACGGAAGGGTAGTGAAGCAGTCGCAAGGTGTTGTCGCCGACGTCGACGAAGTTATCAAAGTACTTCTCGTCGATTCCCATTCCAACTGCTATGGCTCGCATTACTTCCACGTGGAGAGCCTTGCACTGGCTGAAGAATTCCAACATTGTTGGCTTAAAACCAGATGTTTCGCCCTCCTCCTTAGGCCAGTGGTTTGGCATATCCTCCTGTCCCTCTCGGCCAATCTCGAACGTCTCCTTGAGGTCGGGGTTTGAGGATCGCAGCTGAGTCACATCGGTGATGGCCTTCAGGACGCTAACCTTTTCCCTGCCCGGCGCCGAGTAGCCCCTGTTTGCCTCTGGTGTGGTCCAGGCATGGGACATCTTCTCGTCCATCGGGAGCTTGAAGAACTTGGCTGATGTGTTAAAGACATGGGATCGAAAGCTTGGTGTGATGGGCGTGTTCTTCAGGTATATGAAGCCGGCATTCTGGAAACCGTTTAGGACCTGATTCGCAGTCTCCTTCTTATCGTCCGCAGTTCCGCACAGAAATTTCCCAAAGTCTATGAGCTATAGTGATGTTAGCCTAGATGTTTGTCTCCCGATGGTTGGGGAGCGAGTTGACTTACAGGAATGGTGAGTCCCTCGGCCTTTACTGCAGCGTCGGCCATTTTCGATGTTGCGCAAAACACAAAAGTGTTGTTTGTGATGGAAAGAAGACGGCGCCTGGATTGGAGACACCAAGGAGATAGTAAAGGTGGATTAAACGAACAAAACACCACAGATCTCAAGGACCGAACAAGGAGGGGCGGAAACAGGTTTTCTTGTAGCATCCATCCGCACAAAGGAATTCACAGCATCGGGCGCTTCCGGTCTCACAGCGGCCGGCACAGCATTCCCATTGTAGTAGGTAGGAGACTACGCCCAGCAAGCCAACCAAGATGGTACTTTTCTACGGCGATAGCTGCATGAAGGATGTAAAACATGTGCGAAATAGGCCTTGGTGCGAGCTCCCGCGGTTGGTAAGTGGTCGGAATTATCAGTCACCCCTACCCCGCTTCCATCTGTGGAAATGGGAGCATGTTGCAACGTGTTTTAGCACCGATAAGCATGTGGAGTAGGTCGGGACGGGAATGATAGGGGCGGGGCAACTTATACTGTAGGTGGGGGCCAGGTTGGATCAGTTTCGCCATCTATAGCCGCACCTTCTCATAGGCCGAAGCTCGGGGTCTTGGCGCAGCAAAGCTCGAAGCTAATACTATTAGGTGCGGGCGTCATGGGCAGTGCAAGTGGTGCCGGTGCTACAACTTCTGCGCATGTTAGCTCCATTCGAACCCAGCACTCCCAAAACTCCCGTTCGTATCAGTTCGTTCTTCGTTAAGAGAAAAGTGGGAATCTCCAAAGAACGTGTCTACAGCGATCCCTATACTCTCCATGCAGGGACAAACGCACAAGGTCTTGTGAGGAGGGGACAGGTCGAGCTAGCGTCGGCTCTTCCTATTGCTACTGCTTGCGGTACATAAGAGCTCCTCCCCCGCCGTCCAACCAATATTCATCCCTCTTGCTCTTTTTTCATGTTCCTCTCTTGTCCACCATTGCCAGACCACTCTTTGAGTCACACACCGCCAACCTCAGTCCGGCAACCCTAGTCAGCTAGGAGAAAGGGTGGCTACGCTCGATAGTCATGATGTCGTCGAGAATAGCAGGGGATCCCATCGTGGATGTCCACACCCACATGTATCCGCCTTCGTACGTCAAGATCATGGAGGACAGGAACGAAATCCCCATGGTTCGCCGTTTCCCAGGCTCTCAGGACCCCCGGCTTATACTCCTCCCGTCCGAGGTCGAGTCGATGAAGAGTGACCCGGAGGGAAAGTCGAAGGTCCCCGGCAGGCCCCTCACCAAACACTATGCGTCTCTTGACCAGAAAATCCACTTCATGGACACCCATAAAATCGCCATCTCTGTCATTTCGCTCGCCAACCCTTGGTTCGATTTTCTAGACCCGGCGGAAGCGGGACCCATTGCGGATTCCGTCAATGACGAGTTCTCTAAAATGTGCACCAAATATCCGGGGAGATTGTTCTTCTTCGCAGCCTTACCTCTCTGTGCATCAGCAGAGATGATTCGGAATTCAATAGACCACGCTCTCTCCCTGCCGTACTGCAGGGGTTTCATCATGGGAACGTCCGGGAAGGGAAAAGGGATGGACGACCCAGAAATGGTTCCGATTCTCCAGCACATCAAAGAAAATATGGTCTTTCTCCATCCCCACTATGGCTTGCCAAACGAGGTGTATGGGCCAAGGGCGGAGGAATACGGGCATGTGCTGCCGCTAGCCTTAGGCTTTCCCATGGAAACGACGATATGCGTGGCTCGAATGTATCTCTCCGGAGTTTTCGATAAATGCCCGTCCCTCCGTCTCCTCCTCGCTCACAGCGGCGGCACGCTACCTTTCCTGGCCGGAAGGATCGAGAGTTGCATCGTTCATGATGGCCACCTCCTGAAAGAGGGAAGGCTCAAGAACAGGCGCACAATTTGGGACGTACTAAACCAGCAGATATATCTCGACGCGGTGATATACAGCGATGTCGGTCTGCGCGCCGCGGTTTTAGCCGGCGGGGTTGATAGGGTGATGTTTGGAACAGACCATCCATTCTTCCCGCCTTTGGAGACGGATGAGCAAGGAGAATGGGAAAGCGTGACATTAAACGTTACCAGTGTGAACTATGCCCTGCCAAACCAGCAACAGGTCAAGCAGGTATTAGGTGGGAATGCTGTCAATATTCTCAAGCTGGAGAGAATTGGCAAGGAAATCGTAGCGGCATGAGCTTTGGACACATCGACAGCTAGGTTCGGACGATGAGTTCTGGGGGTGTGATTCAGCGCTATTTCTGGTCCACGTTGCGTTGGATATACCTGTTGGCATCGAGGGTTTAGCCATCAATAATACATCAACGACCAGAGAGATTTATGATGAACGGCAGTTCGGGATCTAGGATAAACAATAAATACATGGAGCGGATACAAGGGAGGTTTTGCCAATTACATTATTTTTTGTAGGGAAACGAGTGCTGATGGCTGGCAAACGGAGTGATTATGAATAGGAAAGAGCAGTTGGACTAAATGTTAAGATATTATGATCTGAACAGGGTTGACTTCATAGCAGCTTGAGAAGCAAGTGCTCTTTTCTCCGACCTACATAGGTGCCAAGAGCCCCGCGCCGCCCAATTGTTCAGCCACAACATGACGTACATGCATATTTACCTGCAGGGTGGCTCAATTTCTAGTCGCATTCCAGCAGGCGCCATCCGCTCAATAGCACATGCGCACTACGACTTGCAAGTGGCACTTCTATATTAAATCCATCATCAACATTCACATTGAGACCGAGTCAGCGTCAACATTAAAATTCCACAGAGCCGAAGGCAGGAACATTTACTCTCCCCTCTCGGCATATTTGCTACCAATCTCGGAACCTTTTCTCCTTCTAGCTCCCTTTATCCAAAAACAAAATCGATCAATCAACCTCTCTCGCCTCTTTCAGCTCACGTCCACAACTGCAACTCACACCCAACCCAGTCCAGCCCAGTCTACACCATCTTACCAAAAAAATAAAAAAAATAAAATAAAAAGAAATGGCAGACCCGGCCTCACAACTAACTTCGCAAGCCCTGGAACTCGCCTCCGCAGGCGCGGACCTGTACGACCTCCTCTCCGTCTTCGTCTCGGCAACCGACAGAGACGTCCAGCGCGCCTGGCGCAAGGTGGGACTGAAGTACCACCCCGATCGCGTGGGGGACGACTCTGGCGCCAAAGAAACGTACGAGCGATGCCGCGTCGCGAGGGACGTTCTTTTGGAACCAGCGGCGAGGGCTGCCTACGATGCCGCGAGGGAGGCCGCGGTGAGGAGGCAGGCAGAGCGGGAGAAGATGGATGGGGAGCGCAGGGGAATGGTGGAGGACCTGGAGAGGAGGGAAGCTGCTGCCAGGGGCGAGGCGCCCAGGACTGCCGGGGCTGGATTCGGCGCTGGCGGGGGCACGACGGTCGGAAAAAGGACGCCCGAGGAGGAAGAAAGGCTGAGGAAAGCGTTCGCGAGGGGAAGGGAGAGGGAGAAGGAACGACAGAGGCAGAAATACGAGGCTGGCGAGAGGGAGAGATTCAGGGAGGAGGAGGCGAAGGGGAAAGGTTTCGATGAATTGGACAAGGAGGAGGAGGAATTGAGGAAGAAGCTGGAGGCTATCCAGGAACGAAAGGCAGCGAAGGATGAGGCAAGAAGGGCTAGGAAGTCTAGGGGTGGACTTGGAGGAGGCGAGTCGGCTACCCCGGTGGCCAGTGGGACGGAAGATGGTGGTGTTGGCTGGGACAAGACGTACGGATCCGGCCGACGGAAGGAAAGAGCCAGGCTGAGGCAGCTGGAGCAGGAACGAGAGAGGGAAAAGGAAAGAGAAATCAAGGCCGCCAAGCAAGAGCAAAAACTGCAGGAATTTTTTGTCCCGCCACTGCCTCCGGCAGGGTTCGATCCGAACAAGAAGTACACGATCGACGAGTTTAATAATACGCTGTCTCGTCTTCGAGAAGCGCAAGAAGCTAAGATTGCGGCCGGGAAGGCGGAGAGGATTAAGGTGCCTCTCGAGGATAAGGCTTTCGAGATGCCCGGCGGGAGGACCATTCGTGTTCCGAAGTACTCGTTCAGCTACAGGGCGGCTGTGAAGACGAAGCACGAAACTAGCGCAGGCGGCAACGTAGAGGAAGTAGAACAACCTACTGCTCAGCCTTCCGGCGTGAGCTTGGATGATACCATCAATAAGCTCAAGCAAAAGCAGCAGGCCGTGGATGGCTGGCCTGGATCTGAGTGGTAGAGGATGCACGGCTAGGCTTGCGCCTCACCCCCATCGACAGAACCAAGCAAGAAAAATATTATTACGTTGGTTCGATTCCGAACTATTGCTATCACCCGAGGCGCCAAATTCTCGGATTTGTGTTTATCACCATAGCCATTACTAAGTCGGGCGACAATCTTGCACCTTCGCCCAGTCTCATATCTTCTAGCTACGCAGATAGATGAAAGAGGAGCATTGAACACCGCCGGGGGAACGCAAAAATGGAGATATTCAATTAATAGACAATGCCAGCAATAGCACACCCATGCCCTTGATCCCAGTATATCATGCGCATGAACTAAACGCGTTATCCATCGCGTCGCCCAGGTAGTATAATAATTCCCCATGTCGAGATCCATCATAGCCTCGCAGAAGTCAGGTCACAATAAAGGTCTTTCTTTACTCCCGATTCCTAGTCGCAGCGGCAAGCCCCTCCCTCAACCACTCGGGAACAAACGCCTTCACCTTAACCTCCGCAGGCTCCCTCATCTCCCTCCCAATCTTCATATAAAATTCATCATCCGGGTTAAACCCACCGCCCACCAGCCCCGCTCCTTCCGTGCCAGGAACCTGCACACTAGTCATGACCTCCAACCTGCAAAGCGCTAGGCCAACATTCCCAATACCCTTCAAGAACTTGCCTGCGCTCCTCCCCTTCTTCTTGTACCTCCCAACCTCCGTCTCTGGCGGTATGTGCTCGGCGCACAGGTTGGAGGGAACAACAGTGAGTTCCGGGTCGTTGTGGTACTCAAGCCACCTAGGCTCGCCCCTGTGCGGGCCGTACACCACCACGGGCAAAATGCGCTTGCGCACCACGCCGCGGTGCTGGGTGCGGATCGTGAGTTCCTGGCCGACGTAGCAGCCTTTTCGGAAGTCGATGCCGCCCATGAGATCGAGGTTGCTTTCCTGCGGGAGAGCGGCTTCGCGGAGGAGTTCTTCCTGTCCTTCCGCTACGCCGTTAAGGTATCTTCGGATGGCGTACGCGCTCTCGTGCGCTTCTGGGAGTTCGTTCGAGATGGACCGGGGGATGTTTTTGAAGGGGGCGACGAATCGGGCGCCCATGCCTGGCGCGCGCTGGTCCATCACGCTGAGGCAGTCGTTTTCGATGGAGGGTGTCACCGTGTCTCCCCAGGCCTGCCACACGGTAGCTTCTTCCGTGTCCAGGAGCTTGACGTCGAACTTGGCTCGTAGCTTGTACAGCTTGATGTGCTTCGCCAGCCTTTCCGCCTCTGCGGCATCGACCTCTACGAGAAAAGTCTCTCCCTCGGCTGCATCCTTAGCACCGATTCCGATGGTATCCGGGTAGATGAATACGTCGTTGAGGAACCTGCCCTGAGCGTTGAGGAAGGCGCCGTATATCCCCTGCTGACGGGGCGGTCCTTCCGATGCCGAGCTGTCCGACGGGACGTCGTAGATATTCCGTGTAATGGCGCCCTGGAGGAACTTGGCGGCGTCAGGTCCGGCCAGGGAAATCAGTCGGCGCTGGGGGAGCGCAGCATATCCGGCCGACGGACCCGGTGCCGGCGACGGCGGGTACCATTTCTGCGGGGTGACATGGAAGGCTCTGCGCTGGTTCCCCTGGCCCCTAGTAGCTTGCCTCCTACCGGCATTGGAAGCCCTCTTGACGGCGGTGGATCGGATTGTGGCCTCCGCGCGGCGCGGAATGGCGTTTGATATCCTCGACAAGCTCTGCATGACTGGCGTTGGATGTGCAGGTTGGTGGGTTGGTTGTTCGGAAGATTTTCAGCCTTATGGGTGACGTCGATTGGTGGGGGTGGGGGTTGTTCTGCAGGTAATGGTGCAATGCCGAGATTTGTAATATTCACCGCGAACAAGAAGAGAGCAAATTGATTGAAGGAAGACACTCAAAAATTCGGGGATGGTGATTGTATTTTGAGAAACCTACTACTCCGATTTTCGGCGGTCGATTCTGATACAGATCAGGCAAGGAGTTTTATAATGCACTTGCCACCAAATCGGACAAAATTCGCAAACGTACGGAAGGTACCAAATACTATAAAACATATAATGAGGCTGCCATGAGCTGAATATGAATAGGGTAGGTACGTAGGTACAATCCTGCCAGATCCTCGGTCATAGCATCCCTAGCAATGTTCGGCTCAACGGCGTGCAGGTTTCTAAACTTTCCAGAGTCGCAGTGGGAAGGCACACTCGGGTCCGGACCGACACCCCGGGGCCACATCCCGGCCATGGATCATGATGGCATGGATAACTTCGGCATTCAACAACCTGCCCTCTCATAGCCCAAACAGCCGCATCCCAGGCTATCCCCAGCTTACACTGCTCTTTTGCATCTCGTATTGCCGGCTCCTTCCCCTCCTTCGGGCTCTCGTCGACCTAGGAGGTCAGATGGGTTAGCCCCTTGGATCCACCCATCGAACGACGACCGCTTCGAGACCACGAAACTTGCTTATTTGCATCTCCATGATTTCTCGATTTCTGGCCTCATCTCAGACCTCGCGTCTTCGGTAGCACTTCGCTCGTCAGTTCTTTGGGGGCACGTTGGAATGTTCTTGGTGGTATCGGATGGAGCCCTTTGCCTCCCCCCCCCCCCGGCCGGATCTGTGCTGTCTTCCTGGCCCACTTTATATTCAAGAATCCGCTTTTCCCCCACGAAATAATCACCTGTTCTTGAAGCTACCCATATTCTTTCCGTCTATGCTAGTGTGATCCGGAATTGTAGAATCACGTACCCATAGGTGATCTCTGGTATTAAGTCTCGGTGGTCCGATATCCTTAGGATAACAAAAGCTTCATCATAGTCGGGTTTCAGGCTCCCAGGTCGAGCGAATTTCAAAAAACATATACTGTAGATTACGGGCTCCAAATTAGGTGTTAATATTACGGGTAGTAAGTAGTGATCCCCGAATATCATTCTGCGAGTTTTAATCTTGGGACAGAAATTCGACACTCTTCTCGTCCCTCGGGCTTTTGATACCGTGGGCATGACATGTATACCAAGTGTCATTCTATACAGCAGGATCCCAGCCCGAAAGTTCCAATAGAATTCTCCTATAACGAGTGAGAAAGGGGAAGAAGTGAAGCTGCTGAAAGACAAGTTATAATAAGACAGAACTGGCTCAAAGCCCTATAACTGCCTTTGTGTTGAAATGGCCCGTCATAGGCCTTATATATAGAAAAGGGTGGGGTATGGAAGGGCCCGGAGGGCAGTAATCTTTACTCTCACTGTCTATACTAGCTTTTGCTCTTTTAACTACTGGCAATGGTCTTGAAAAGCTGGTCAGTAACGCTATTAGCCGCAGCGACACTTGAATAGATACGTTGGGGCACACGGCGCAACTTTCAATATTCTAATTATGACATCTTAACCTCTCGTGCGGCCGCAATCTATACGTCATGTATGGTAAGGATCGGGTAGCTTCCTGAGGTACTCTCGGTCTGTCTGTCGGTGAGATAGTAGCAGTCGGGGCGTATATTGTGACGTCCTTCTAGAAGCCTTCTATTACCGCCCTTAGATGAAAGGGTATATCCTAGTCGAATGGTTTTGGGTACTGAGGCCTTCTCTTTTCCTCTCTTGTCTTCTCTTCTCTTCTCGTCTCTTACAGGCTACGGGGCTTCATGATGGCGGCAATGAAATTACTTACTTTCTCGAGTGTATGGTAGAAAGTTCCGAGTTAACTTCTCATCTCGGTCGCGCCCGGTAGAATCAGTACACGCGTGTGCCCGCAATATCATAATATAATTCAGAGCGCCTGCCATATGAAATCTTCCAAACGGATATTACCGATAATGAATAGAAATCTTTGGGATCTGAAAAGTGATGGATAGGTAGTTACGGAGTCGTTAAATCTCAAATCGTACGTAGCCTTGCCTCACTGCTCTGCATTGAAACTTACGAAAGATGGCAAGGGCGTGAAATAAGGGCCGGGGAGGTGATTACCACAAGGTCTCTGGGGAAGGGGTACGAAATCGTAGATCTCTACTACCAAGGCCATCAAATGAACCGAAACGGCTTAGCCTCGACAATACCTTCGACTGGCAACTTTTGTGCATCTCATGAGCCTCTTTGTCTAGTTGTTAGTTCCATCTCATTTCTCATGGGCAAAGCGTATTTAATTCTCATTATGATAGTTTCTAAAAAAAAAATCCAAAGTGCAGCCCGGGGGCGACCCTGTTTATTCACTCTTCTCTTTGTGACTCCCTACCTATCCACAAACAGCATCTAGATTCAGAGCGCCAAGCCATTAACACATCTCCAGAGTCCAGGAATTCGTTTTTGAGACATTTGAGATATCAGATCTGATATCTGGCAGTTCTCACTCTCCCATATACTGCAGGGGTTGATTGATAGCCGCTTGTGGACAGAGTCATCTATTAGAGTTAGAGGCAAGACTGTCCGGCTCAGGAGATAGATCTTTAGTCCATTGGCTGTGAAGGGTAATTCCCTACCGTTCAAAACCCTGATCGTCTGTTCGTACGTCCACCTCTTCTTCGATGATGTTGATATCGGAAACAAGGCGGGGGATCGTGTTTTGGTGAACCTCGTAGCGTGTGCGTCTCTATGGTGTAACAACCGGGCCCGAGGGGGATGGCGGGGTAGGAGTAGATGTGTTTCGGGCCGCGACTCCAGCTATGTTCACTCTAGTACTCCCTTTCCCTGGTCGTAGCTAGTGATGTGACTGAGCCTGAATTAATTTGAGGATCAAGTGTCTCGTGTGGCCCGTTGCTATTCTGGGTTAGTTAGGCAAGCTACAGTACCTATCGTAATAGATACTGAGAGTCCAGTACGGATCTAGTAATTCCAAAATCTTAGTCGGTGAAGTCAATCACCCAGCCATCCACCTCCTTGTCGCAGGGAAGAAACTGGGGACGCCTTTTTTTCTTTTCTTTGTTTGCAGCGCATATTTCACCGAACCCCCGGCTTGATAATTAAACTGACCGAGATCTCATCACAATATAGCGAGCACTTCCGGTCCTCCCTGCTACCTTCACTCACCCATGTCATTCTAGTCGCTGAAACATTCTACTGCGCGCTGTAGGGCGCAAGTTTGGTCGTTCCGGACGAAGAAGTGACTAGTTATGTGATAGCGAGTGGGTTTTGAATATATTACTTGTCACTCTTGTTGGGATTGATGGAAGACTTCTAGAATGCTTGGCCTCTGGCACGTATTGACAAAGTGGACAAATCCACCCCTGTCGTTGTTGGGAACGGGGGTAAAGGAGAAATATGGAATCTAGAAGCCAACGGACTCAGTCGGCTAAGTGAGCTCTCGTTCGAGGCAGCCGGGGCATGGTTGCAGCCTCTGACTGAATAGTGAGGTCCAGTCATGAACTTACTGTTCCACGTGTGCGTGCTCTTTTGTTTACCTGGAGCCTGGGTTTTGGGTACCTAAAGAGCATGGACAGATGGATGTGTCATGGGGTTCCTGAGACGGCGGGAGCCTATCACATTGGATCGTTCGATCGTTTTTGTGATGGTTTACCAAATACTTTGAAATATTAGAATACTTCCATGCCATAGTACACTATTTACCCAAAACATCGAGTCTGTAGCAATTCCCTTCAGGACATTGTTAATATAGCTACCTAGCTTCCATGCATGCTGGCTTATCTTACCAAACCTCTGGGATTGATGAGGGAGGACGAGCCAGAGTGAAAGCTTCAAGCTCCCGCCACATGAACTGAATTGTGCTGGATGGACGGAATGTATCCGTACCTCCATCACGAATCAGCACGTAGACATGTAGATACTGTTTGCCCGATCCGCTGTAGTGCGCCACAGCTATTCTGGGCGAAATCTGTAGTAAGCACATGAAAATATATAACAGGACACCGATGACCTGGTCTTGGACAAGCTAGGGTAGACGCCATTGCTTACGACTTATGTTTCCGTCCCTCACCGTGGATCAATCCGGCGAAGTATATATTCTCTACGTGAATGGAATGCATTGAATAGGATATTTCTAGTCTGAGGAACTGATAACTCATGAATTGGGGTCCCATAATAATTCTGGGTACGAAGTGGAAACGCATAGGAGTTGGTTAGATAGAATGCCACAGGTTTTTCCGCCGGAATGTTAATTTGGGCTTTCCCCTGCAATGGACATTGTTACTGCCTGGAAGTTTTAGCACAGAGAACTATACTGTGTGTGGTAAACTTCATTTATCGACGTTCTATCGATACGCTGTGCGCTTCACGCTGTCAAGGGGAGCATGCAAGGATGTTCGAATGCAACACTTATACTACCAGCCCCCAATCCAGGACTATACTAGCCTCCCTCCCCCTGTGCGAAGGAGGTGGAACGGCCAAGCTACGGATACATTCCTTGCGAAACGTACCTAGGGTAGTAAGGCTCTGCAGTGGGCGATTGTTCGTTTGGTTTCAGACTTAAAAATATATTGGCGCCACATTCCAGCGCATCGCATCGCATCGCATCGCATCGCATCGCGTCACAGGAGTCCATGCCCATTTTCCCAATCTAGGAATTGATATCCACCATGTACAATACACTTGCATGTCACACCCGATCGCATGCGGGCAGTGGGCGGACAGGGGAAGAGAAGACCAGCTCAGTTTGGCGCGATGGATGCAGCATCCCGACCACAAGCCTCTCCCCCTGGCAGCAGCCCGCGGGGTGCGGTTCGTGCAAGGAGAGGAGCCTGAGAAAGGCGAGTAAGTACGCGCAGCGTTTGCACGAAACAAGCCGGTCGATACATAGCAAAAGCCTCTGGCTGTGGGATCCACGAGGTAAATCAGCTCATCGCAGCAACTCGAGCGGTCGTGATCTCGATATCCACTCCCCCCTCCCCTGGCCACCTAAAGGGCACTGCGGCGCGGAAGATATCAGTCTCGTGAGAAAAGCTTGATGCCAAGATTCCCAAACCACTTGCTCTTCCGGGCTGCTGTCTGGGTTGTCATCCGTCGGCTGGCGCACTCATCGATTTCTTTCTTAGATGAATTTGTAGTTTAAATCTACTGCGGATACTGACATTTGAAAATAGCTTAAACGGCCCACGAAAATGTGCAGGAGCTGATGATAATATGGGACGGGAAAGCCTCTTTGCCTCTTCTCATGCGGTGAATGGAAAGGTGAAGTGCGCTCACCTTATTTTCCCCCGCAATGGGGTCGGTCTCTGAAATGTAGGTGAGCGAGTAAAAACTTCTAAAAAATCATATATATATAATTGCGACAGCGATACGTACTGTACGGATTACAGTAATGGCAATGACGAAATTTCCAAAGAGGTTCTCGGCATTCGAGGCTGTAGTAAACGTCCGAACAGTCTCCGATACCGCTCCGCATCGATTCCGTTGCTACTGTAGATACAAAGAATGCATGCAGAACATCATCAACCATCGTCACTATCATAGATCAATCCTAATTATTATCGTATATCCTTATCTCTCAAAGATGCACGGAGTAGAAAAAGTGGAATACCCCCGGATCCGTAGGGAATAAAATACAATAAAAACTTGTTTTCTTCCATCGCAATCGCAATCGCAATCGCAATTACAACCTTTCGGGCATATCTCTCTTCCCGGGCGACTTTGTGGTGGCGCGTGCCTGCAGCGGCGGAGTCGGTGCCAACGTAGCCCCGACCGTCCCTCCCCCCCGGGGGCAGGCAGGAGGCGCAACAGTCTCAAAGTCTCCAGCCAACCAAAAGTCCCGCCAGTCACGCCGACTTCCCAAACAAGCCTCATGATGATGCCCAATCAATCAAAACTTCAAATTTTGTTCACATTTGATGACTCCACTCTCCAGTCTCCTGACTTTCCCGACCCCGTGTCGCCCGGCGCGGGCGTTAGCCTTTCTTCCCCCCCCCCCCCCCCCTTGAAAGAGCCATGTCAAGCCCTCGCGGGACGGTAACGAACCGGGTGGAAACCCCAGCATGACCTTTGTGGCTTGCTGACTTTACAACGCGCTGCGGGGGTGCCTTACTTTTGTGGCTTACCACATCATCCTCCGTTCTCTCGGAAATACTCCCGCACGATTGGACGGTTTGCGAGTGGCGGCCGCTTCAATTCGCCTGTTCGGGATTTCGCAATCGCGGGAAAAGTACTTGCCACAGGTACGTACATACATGATACCGTGACATGCCCTTAATAAATGTGGGGCACGCCTTGCAGGCACGCCGCGCCGGCCGAATCGATCGTTTGGTAATGATCCATCAAGGAAGGGGGGGGTCTTCCACAAGTTCGGGTCCAGCGGCGTTTACGGATTTTGGTAACTGGTTTCCTTCATAAAACCACTCCTTTCGGAGCTTCAGCCGTGGATCGGGATTATGCACCCAGTCTGTGATCTTTCCGTATGTACATTGCAGACTTTCAGTGGTGTACTCGCTGGTCGATTCCACGGGTGTTCTGCCAGTCATTGATCGACTCTGCTGTCTCTGATGTCTTGTGTGTTGTTGTTTACGGCCATCGAGTTTATCGTCGTTGGATCGAGAATTTTGGCTTTCTGCCCATACTTATTATCTCTCCCGCCACGATAATCGTCACCTTCGCCGTCGTGCAGACCGACTATCTGTGTGTCTTCAGCAGCCCCTCGAGGTGACATGAGGGTCTTTGGGGTCCTCGAGCGAGTTCGGGGACTCGGT
This sequence comes from Zalerion maritima, assembly GCA_022664585.2. Lineage (NCBI taxonomy): Eukaryota > Fungi > Ascomycota > Sordariomycetes > Lulworthiales > Lulworthiaceae > Zalerion > Zalerion maritima. Next base: position 1,242 of record JAKWBI020000813.1, on the reverse strand, counting down.
ACACCATGTTAAGCAAGGGTGCTATTGGGGTACTTGTACGGACCATCAGAGTCGCATCCCATCCAGGCCCAAAAACCGATGCGTGTTGAAGATTTGGCTGGTAAGGCGCGGACTACATGTACATGCGTGTGAATCATCTCGTACGGGGTCCCAACATTAGCTGAAAAGCTTCAACCCTGCGACTATTAATTAAGACCGTAATCACGATCACAAAACATTTGCCGGAAAAGTAAACTCTATTTACTATCTTTCATTGAATGATTGCCGATCGAGGCGAAGAGGAAGAAACGGGATGGAGCCAGAGACATCCCAGTCAAATTTGTTTGGATGGACGCAGTATCATGAACTATGGCATGTGAACACTGCTGCGATGCGGCGGGGATAAGGGACTTTGGGGGACAAGGAACCTTCCATAGTCATCAGCCACGACCGTCGACGGCAACAGACTTTCCCCAACGATGCATGATAATCAGTCACCCCATACATACATACATACATACATCGTCAATGCCCCAGACTGCGGGCAGAAATCCTAGGCAGGAAAGGCAGGCAGATGGCCATCACACAAGAGAGACGCGAATGTGTCCGAGAGAGAGCGAAAGCGCAATTGAGGCCGAGCATTGGCTGTACAGACATTACCTCCCTCCCCCCGGCCGAGAGTCCGAATGAATCATACCGACTGTCCGACCAACGAACGAACGGCAGCTGCCACTAATTCCACAACCATGGATCATCGCCCAAACTCTTGAACCGGCTTGCAGAGCTGGGGGGCGGGGTGCTTCTCGGTGTCGGGAAATCCGTTGAGCTTGCTCACCAAAAAGAAACCGGTACATGCCGATTTTGGCGAGTATCGTTAGTAGCAGAGGGGCATGATGTACTCTATACAAGCGCTTCATCTTCTCTGTCCTGCTGTATCAGCAAACCCGACTCTCCATCAGCCCCCACCATCCACCATCCACCACCGCCATGGGTTTCCCGTTCTGGTAGTTCCTTGCCCGAAGGCTTTTTTTTTTTTTTTTTTTTTTTTTTTTTCCACTCTCTCCCACCCACAGCACCTTCTGCCCGTTCTACCCTGCAATTGGACGGTCCGCGATGCGAAGCACATTCACAGGGGTGAAGAGGGGAAAAAAAAAAAAAAAAAAAAAAAAAAAAAAAAAAAAAAAGTTTTTAAAAAAAAAATTAAAAAATAAAAATAAAAGCAAAACACAGAATGAAATTGGGGGTGGGGGGGGTTGGGTTGGA
>JAKWBI020000812.1:0-19549 GCA_022664585.2 Zalerion maritima | reverse complement strand
GTAATCCCTCACGGGCTTAATGATTTTAGAAAGCGAATACTTCGCTCGCTTACGCTCACTACGTATTCCCAATAAAACACGGTCACCATTTCCTTAATAAAAGCCGAATTATTAGCGCTTTTCCAGGTATTAAGGGAGTCGATATGCGTTAATTATATAATTAAAGGATTAGGGATTAAGCTTTTATCCGAAAGAATTCGCATTTAATGCGATAATATATAAACGATTTGTTTTATTATAAAGAAGTACGCCCGTTTTTTAATTTATTTCCGCCATATGGATATATATAACCATTGGTTAAGGCAGGAAATGGCCAGGAAAACACTGGATATAATATATACTCCAAGTGCGGAAATCCTTATAAATAGTTTTATTAAACCCTTATAATAACGGTCGTTTTTTTTATTTAAAAAAAGGCTTAGGCTAATCCTAAGGCCTGGAAAATCCTCCATTAAAGAAAAACCGAAGTAGGCAGTTTATTATATAAGCTTTAAATAATAAGTTTATTTATAACCTATTTATATTTTAATTTTTCCATACTTTTAATCTTTCGTATTTTAAATACTAATCGTTTTTATAATTTTACCATAAATAAGGTAATAATCAATTTATAAATCTCCTATAAGGAAATAATAAGATTAATACGAGGGACCTATAAGATTATTAATAAGGATTTTATAAATAAAGCTCCGTAACTTTATTTAAATAACCGTATTATAATATTTTAAGAAGATGGGAACCAAAGTAATAATTAAAAAGTAAATTAAATAAAAGCAAAGATTAATGTACATTATAAAGGCCATTATGGGCATATATTATTAAAAGTGATAAAAACTAAAAATACATAAAAACATAAAGATTAATGGTTTTACGAGGCAGTTTTAAAGTAATAGCGAAATAAATTATAAAATTAAATACGGCGAAGTTCCCTATTCTTCTATTTTAGCTCTTTAAGCTCCTCTCTTATTTCCCTTTTCTCCTCTTTTAATTCCCTAACCTTCACCTTTAAATCCTTAACCTTACCCGTAAGGGTAACCATATAAAGTTTAAAAAGGTTTAATTAATCCTTTTCTATTAACACCGCCCCGCCAGCGGTGCGCTTTTTTTTTTTAATAAACGATAAAAAAATAAAGGCAGGTCTAGTATTAATCTTATTAATACTGGCGAGGGGGTCCCCTTTTCCACCACCCTATATACCTAATACGGTACCCTATATAATATTACTATACTTTTTAATATTATTAAAATTAGCGGCCTATTAATAATTTTAAAAGGTATTACGGGTATAATATTAAAGGTATTTTAAATAACCTATCGTAATACGGTTATAACCTTTATAAAAGGTGCACTCCGTAATATTAATATAATTAACGCACTTAATAATACGTTTATTATTTATAATTTATTAATTATAAAAAACCAAACCCGGCTTATTTTTGTAGGCCTTGGCGATAATAAGGTAACGCGTATAAGATACCGTAAAAGGGCGACCGGCCACCAATATACGTTTAACTTTTTTAACCGGTATATTAAATAAACAATGGTCCTTTTTTTTAAGGACCTAGGGCAATATAAATTAATTTCTAAATAATACCAAGGGTATTAATAAAAATACTTATGATTTTAATTTCTTTTTTTTTTAAAAAAGGCAGTACGCCTTTATTCCCCCCTTTTTTTAAAACCTTTCCTATTATTATTAAAAACCTCCACCCCCCATTTTTTAAGGATACGACGGCGTGGTATTATAAAAGGCTGGTCTCTTTTCTAAAAAAAAAAACCACCTTCGCCAGCCCTAGCACCAGGCCCAGTAATAATATCCGGAAAGGGTAAAAACATATTCCTAATAATTAACTAAAATAAATTATCCAGTTGGTTAATTAAACGGATTAATATAGGCTTACCAGGTTCCCAATAGGAACCTTTAAAGGTATTAATAAGGTATTAGGAAAAGTTATATATATTTTAAAATATTACTTCGGTTATTATAATAATAATAATTAAGGTAAATGGTTATTATTAAGTATTTAAAAAAGGTAAAGAATAAGGTATTAAAATAATAAGTTATTTTTAAAAAAGGTATTTAATTATTATTTAAAGTATTATTACGATAAAGTTATGTGGATATTATAAAGAAGTTTTTATTATATAGGAAGAAACTGTGGGAGTTTTTAAAAGGTGGGTGGCCTATAAGTATTTCGCCAATTAAAGCCTTATAATGCACCAGTTTTTTGCGAATCTCGAAGTAAGGTTATCGCGAAAATATATAACCGTTATAATATCCCTTATTATACACCTTTATAATTTCTTTATACCTATAAAATTATTATTATTTAATTCCCCTTTACTTTACCATTTAGGAAATATTAATATGGTACGGATAAAGAACTAGGAATTAAGGCAAATACCGATACGGTATATAATAATTGTTTATCTTTATATTATAGGAGTAGTTTATATTAAGAATTATGGGAAAATAAACCTATTCCATTAGGCCAGTGCCTGCCCCATATAACTTACTCCACCAAACACCTATAGGAACACTCCAAAAAGGCGCAAAAAGGCCACAATATATAGGACCTTATATATTAAGAGATATATGAATAAGCCTAAAAGGTCTTATTATAGGACCTTTTAAATAATCTAATTATTGTTTAACTGTTTTATAAGGAGTATACTTATAAGATACAGGCAGTATATTAGTTGGAATATAAAATAGGGTAAATGGTAAGGGATTTTCTTCCTTATATTATACTCTTTTACCCCGGCCAGGGAGTATAAAATATGGCAATGGTATAGTTTTTGCCGGTTTCTCCTATACCTTTATTTTAAATGGAATTGCCCACCAATTACGGTTAAGCGACCAGCCTTATATATATATATATATATGCCTAAAGGGGCGTATCAAATACGCCACTGCGTGTTCGATACACCACTACTGCGTATCGACTGCGCCATTGCATATTTACGGCGCCAATACGTATTAAATACATTATCGCGTATTTAATACATTATGGTGTAAAATACATTATTGCGTATTTTATACGTAATAGGTATATTTATATATATGATTTATAAATATGTACGGCGTAATAGGGGTAATAATAACGCTATAAATAGTTTCCCCATACGCCTTTTTAATACACCATAATAACACTTACACAACCACCAGTCAACCTTATTATGCCACCTTTACAAGTGACCTAGTTTGACCTCTCATATCTGACAAATCCCGGGGGTCCTTCTAGCTTTTTATATAATCCTGTACAGGATTATTTTAGGGCTTTAAACTCATTATTTAATTAATCGCGCCGGGCGCCGGTCTTTGGTACAAATGCAGCGGGGGATACCTCCGGCACCGTTACATTAGCTATAATGCCGTTAGGCCTTCCATCTTAACATTCTTCCGCCGAAATTATCCTCGAGCCTTATTAAAAGGACCCGGTTTAAGCCTATTTTTAATTTTATTTATTGGGAATACGTAGTGAGCGTAAGCGAGCGACGTATTCGCTTTTTAAAATCATTGAGCCCGTGAGGGATTATTAAGACTTACAGGGGGGAACTGACTTAAAAGTCGAAAACTGTGGAGTTCTTCCTAATTAGGCGAAAAGTAATACCACGAGATTTTATATTTATATTTATTAAAATTATTAAATGGAATGGCTTCTTTTAATTATTGTACAATATTTAAAAACCCGTATTAATAATTTTAAAAAAGAGCTATAAGCTTATTAATAAAGCAAGAAATATAGTTGATATGGTTTTCCCATGTGGTTCAAGCCCCATACGACCAGTAATCAAACGTCTGTGCATTTCCTATGGCGCAAATATATATCTGCCCTCATCCGCCGCAATAAATTAAATAAAAGTAAATGGAGTTCATAAAAATGTTTATTAAACGCCTCGCTATATAAATAATATTTTTATTTATTTTCCCGATTTATTTTGCCCTTTTTACTTAATTTTTAAAATCTATTATAAACGGAATCGTGCGGCGGGAAAGGATTAGCGGCGGATAATTATGTCAGTTGCCACTTTACGGGCGCAGGTGTATAAAAAGGAATATATTTGCCCGCATTCACCAGAATCAATTAAATAAAACTCAATAAAAAACGGCAAAATGATATTTAAATAACCGTGTTTCTATCCCAATTTTAAATATATTTCTACGATTTTAGTTGCGTTTTTTGGTTAATTTTTAAAATCTATTATGGACGGAATCGTTAGGCGGGAAAATATAAGGGGCGTGCTAATTATGTGCCCAACCACGTTTATATATGGATTTTGGCAAATGTATTCTGGGCCGTATCGGCCCGAACAAATTAATCAAAAATGAATAGAAATAAGTCAAATACTGTTTGAATAATTGCCTTTTAATTCCAACTTTTATCTTATTTTTACCATTTTATTCGCACTTTTTACTTCATTTTTAAAATTTAATATGGACGGAATAATGAGACGGGAAAATATTCAGGGGCCGGCTGATTATGTGATTAGCCATATGATTATATGGCTTTTAATAAATACATACCTGCCATACACACCAGGCCGTATCCGCCTAAAAACAATAAATAAAAATGAATAAAAGTTAAAACAATGATATTTTCGTATTACCTTTCCATGGCAGCTTTTCTTATATTTTTACGATTTTATTTATATGATATATGTTATTTGTAGAATTTATTGCGGATAGAGTTGGGCGGCGAAAAAATCAATGGCTGGTTAATTCATATGACCATTGGGGTTTTTATATTATAGGCAGTGATAAATCTGGCCGTATCCGCCCGATTAAAAGGATTAAAAATAAATAAAAGACGTAAAATGGATATTTATAATATTTGCTCTCCATCGCAGCTTTCTTTATATTTTTACGATTTTAGTTGCATTATACATATCATTTGTAAAATTTACTACGGATGGAGTTGGGCGGCGAAGGAATCAGGGGCGGGCTAATCATGTGACCATTGATTTTGTTGTATAGGATATGGGCAGTTATAAATCTGGCCGCATCCGCCCGATAAAAGGGATTAAAAATGAGTAAAAATTGGAAAGGTGATATTTATAATATTGCCTTTCCATAGCAGCTCTCCTTATATTTTTAGGATTTTATTTGTATTATATATAACATTTGTAAAATTTACTGCGGATGGAATATTAAGCGGCGAAAAAATCAGAGGCGGGCTGATTATGTGACCAACCACGGTATTATATGGCTTTGGTAAATGTATACCTGTTATATATACCAGGCCGTATCCGCCTAAATGAAATATTTAAAAATAAATTAAAATATCTAAAATGGTATTTTAATAATTATCCTTCGATAGTAATTTTTATTTTATTTGTCTTGTTTTATTTGCGGTTTGGACTTCATTTTTAAAGTATATTATAAATGGAATCGTTAGGCGGGAAAAAAGGTTTGGGGCGGCCTAATTATATACCTAATTATATTATTATATGGTTGTTGATAATTGCACAGTTGCCCGCATCGGCTTAAATAAAATAAAATAAAATAAATAAAATTTATAATAAAATTCTCCTATATTTTGGCTTTCTTTTAAAAAAAACTTTTTTGGCATTTTATTTAGGCGTTTTATTTAGGCATTATATTATAATTTTAAAGTTTTAGGTGAGGTAAAGTCACGGTTAGGAAAGGTTGGATATGGTAAATATTACATGACTTGCCAAAAATCCACCTATTTTTATTAATATTTTGAAATTTGTTTGTTATTTTTCCAACACCTTAAGGTTTAATATTTGATCGTTTATTTAATTTGAATATTATTACAAAGAGGGATAACGGGTAAACAGCATAGGCGAAAGTATTGAATTGGCACAAAAGAACATGTAAGATTCTTCCAATATAATTTATAATAATATATTCCCTTTTTTCACCAGTTGTTTTATTACTTTTGCTATTATTATTAATGGATTCATAGAATGTTGAAAAGGAAATTAAATCAGCTTATTTCTCCGACTTTCATATACAGATTAATGGAATGTTTTAAACGAATTTAAATGCGCTTATTTCCCCGATTTTTATATACAGCTTAATGGAAATTTTAAAATCAATTAAAATCCGCGTATTTATGCGAGTTTTATATAATAAAGAATATAATATTAGTTTGGGGGGGGGATAAAGGGTTATAAATCAGAGAATGTCCCATACTAAATAACGTAAGTTGTAGTATACTAGTTCAATGGGTTAAAGCCAAATCGTGTATTAAAACTGTAAATCTAGAGTGCCTAAGTTCAAATCAGCTAGTAGCCATGTTTTTTCAAACTTTTCAAAGACTTTCCAATTAAGCTAAATGATATTAGTAAGCAATTGAAATGAGTAAGCAATTGAAATGGCTAAGCAAGTGAAATGAGTAAGCAAGTGAAATAAACAGAAATAAAAAAGTAAAATGATAAGCGAGTAAAATAAAGAGAAATGATAAGCGAATAGATAAAATAAATAAAGAGTAAAATATAAAGAATAAGGAGCGAATAAAAAAAGGAAAAAGAAGGGAATAAAAGTCATAGGATAAAAAGCGAATAAAAGAAATAGAAATAAAATAAAATGTAAAATGAAGAGAATAAAAAGCGAATAAAATAAAACAAAATACCAACTTTCTTAATAATTTAAATCGCATTGGCGATTTTCACGATATGTGTGGCGGATACTACGTATTCCCACACCTTACTTCCTGCGTGGAAGTACCGGATATTAAGGTTTATTCCACCTTCGCACCCTTTCTATTTTTACCTCCTAAGGCTAAACAGGACTAATTAGTATTACTTTTTTACAATATCCTTCGTTATTTTTAATTTGGCCTATTTAGGGACCCACCTTTAAACTGTATTTACATGGTTATATATATTAACCTAAATACATTTAAAACCCTTCTTAAAATCACCAGCTTGGCCCTTATATTATATAAAAGGGTTAATCGGCTTATTACTATTCCTATCCCATATAAAGGCTTTTTGGGGCAAATTATGGGTGGCCTGTATTTTTTCCTTTGCTTTAATTATTAATACACACTGGCCGTATAATTTAAGAATATGGTAAATAAAAACCCTTATAAATATTATACATTTGGCTAAGAGAGTTATTTTTAAGGCTAGAAGCCTAATATTTTTATTTATTATATATTGACCTTCATTAAATATATTTCCGTTTTTAAATATACCGGGAATAAATATGATAATTATTTTTGGTTTGGCGAAATTTATATAGCCGAAAATAAAAGCCTTAAAAATATATATTAGTTTCGAACTCTAATCCTTTTTATAATGGTTATACCCTTTATAAAAAATTGCGTATTAAAAAATTATTTAACAATACGGTATAAAAATAAAATATTAAATAATAAAAGAATTATTTCGAAATTATTTTTGGCGGCCCTAATCTTTAGGAGATTATAAATATTTTAAATTTAAAGGTTAAATATATTCCTGGCTTAACCAAATCTTTTATATAACCGGTGTAAGTGTTTAATTTCTTTAGGGCTTATAAAAACGGGGGTGGTCGAGGTAAAGCTCTTAAGGGAAATAACGGTAATGGTACGGCGGTATTTTAGGCTCCCGCTTATCGCGAGGGTTTATATTTTTATAAAAAATAGGGAATATTATAAACTTTTTAAAATTAAATTATAATTTTTTGGTTCCGCGATTAACACTTTCGCTATTATTAGAATAAAGATTATACTATATAGGATTATACAATAATATTCTTTAATATAAGAAATTAAGTTTTCTCATAAAGGAATTTTTACTTTTATGTATCAGCCTTTAAATAGGTATCTCCCCTTTCTTTTCCGTAAATGAAACGAATAAAATAAAACTCGAACGGGTAATTTTTTACTAAAATTAAAAAGCTGCTTTTAATTACCACCTATAAATGATTTAAGATACGGCCAATTCGTATGGTATGGGAATACGAAAAAGAAAGTGTAAAAATATTCCCTTTCAGGCTTTTAAATAAAGGGATAATGGTTTATATATATATATATATATATATGCCTCGGGTTATTAACGGAGCTTTCGGGATGTCGGTTTTTGCTGGGTCCATTTATAATGTTTAATTTTAAGTTGGTTAGGGGCCTATATTATATAAGGGTGGAAATATGGGGGGATTTCGTCTTATATAATAGTCCCTTTAAAGGTCTTATAATATTATACAGCTTTATTCGTCCATAAAAGGAAAATTACCGAATTCTTCCATGGCGAGTATTAAAATTCGGAATTATACTTTTTTTATTATTCCTAAAATTAGTACTTTTCCTGATTTCCGGGCTTCGTTTTTTAATTTTTCTATATTACGTGGTTTTCTTGGCCGTAACACCATAGTAATACGTTTAATTAAATCGTTTTCTTTTTCCCAATTATTATTATAAGATATTACCGTTCGGCGTCAATCCTTACCCAACTTTTTAATATATTATTACCGATATAACCTTTTAAATTATCCTCCTTATTATTTAATCCTATACGGCCGTTTTTAATTTATTATTTCATTTTAAATAAAGTTCCCAATTCTTTTAAGTTTTATTATTAATTCCTGGGGTTTGTTGTATTATCTGTTCTTTTAAATAAATTTCTTAACCTTATTATTCCCAATTATAAGTTTAAAGGAAGGGCTTCCTTTATAGGGTTCCTTAAATTACACCGTTTTTTCTTTACTCGAAAAATTTATAAATAATATAAAATCCTATCCATGAAGGGTTTTAGTTATCCTTTATAGTTTTAACTCTTATAATTAATATTTATCGTAATATTAAATCCCCTTTTTTAATAAGACCTGTTTTATCTTTCCGCTATTCTTTTTATCCATATACTTAACCCTGGTTTCCTTTTTCGGTTATAAAATGCGGGCTACCCTTACCAAGTTCGTTTTTGTTTATTTTTTGATCCGTCTCCTTTTTACCAAAAAGTCCGCGTACGGTATATTACTATTTTAATTAATTACTTTGCAGGTAGGGAGCGCTATTTTAATAAGGGTGATTATTTTTTAACCATATAATAATACGTATATGGAAAGTCTTATAATTTGGTTTATTATAATTCTTTATACCATTAATACCCCTAAATATATATTATTTTAACTACCGCTTAATTTTAATAATATATGCCTAATATTTAAATAATCGTATTTTATCCCCCCTTATAATTATAACTTATACGCCAATACCGTAATTTTGGCCAGGCTTATTTGCTTTATAAGCTTATCCAAAAACCCTCGGTTTTCTGGTCTTTTATTAATTACCAATTTCCCATATATCCCATACTTATAAATTCTATTTTATTGCATAAAATTGGCCATTTACCCTATAGTGGTTTTTTATAATGGTTACCGTTTAATTTATTTGTTTAAATTATATTTGGCCTCTATAATATAAATATACCGTTTCCTTGGTGATATTTAAAAGATCTCGAGCGAAATTTTAAAAAAGGGGTTAAAATAAGGTTAAAAATCTTTAGCGGTATTTTAGGCCTTTAAGAGTTTTACTTTTGGCAGGTTAGGCAGGTTTTTAATATTTTTTGTACTTACTTTTATTACTCTTTTTAAAAATAACGATACATAATAAAGCTAAATATAATTACTTTAAATAATATATTTCCGGGTGTAATTATTATGGAGCACCAATGATAATTATAATTTTCCCCTTCAGGTTTTGCGCCAAAGTTTTTAATCCCTTATTATATAATGTAAAACCTTTCTTTTTTAATAAAGGAATAATTTATAAAAAATATCGCTTTGTTTTTTTAAGGTAAAAAGGAAATACACTATTTTTCGGTATTTATCGCTTTATATTTCTTTTCTTAAAATTTCAATATTCCTTTAATTTTATATAATCCTAAGTATATATAACTATATATTAATAAAATCTTCGATATTTTCCTCCAGTTTATTATTCTTTTCGTTTAAAGGTCCTAAGGACTTTTATAATAATACATTTATTATAGTATTTTCATTTCCTAATGAATGCTGTACATTAAAATCGAATTACCGTATTTATATATTCCATTTGGTAATAAATATTTCGGGTAGATTAATGATATTATTATTAAATTAATATATTATATTAATCGCGTTTATTTTAAAGGTAAAATACACGCCGTATAGGTAAGTCTTCAATCGCTTTACAATTATAAGTAGCCCTTTATATTTTAATTTAACCAAATGGTATATTCCTTCGCCTTTTTTCTGATAGCCGGACTTGTACCTTATCATTAAAACCTTCCCTTGCCTTTTTTGGCCGATTTATACTCCTTATCCGGTCCCTAATATATTTGCTTTAATAATAATACGCCTTACCTGTAGGAAATAATTAACTTTAATAAAGATTAGGCGTGATATTAAGGCTTATTTAACGATTTCCTGTATTATTATATACTGCTTCTCCTAAATGAATTACGCCCCTATATAAATAAATTCGTATAAAGGTTTAATAATATATATAATTTCCGCAATAAATATTTGGTAAAGAACCACCATATTAATATATCTTTGAATATTCGATATATTTTTAAAAACCGTCCACTTTTTAATTTTAATAATTTTGGCCTGTTTAGGATTACGGCTAATTATTCCTTATATAAACCATATTATTACGCTTAATTTTTAATATTATTTGGATTTAATTATAAAAATTACGGTTCCGGCCAGTTTATTCCGTATTAATATTTAATTTAAATTCCTAATATATTCGGCCAAATATTATTATACCCCTGGGTAAATTTCTCGCCCATTATACATAATAATAAAACCTTAAACCGTAATATTATTAATAAGTATTTTGTATATTATTAAAATAAAACCTTAAAAAGTAATAAAAATAATCCTGTAAAATTAAGTAATATTATTTATTCTTTTTTACGAAAGCGTGGTTATTTCAAGTAAGCCGTCGAATATTATAAAGGTAATAAAATCTCGGGATTTTAAATGGAGCACCACCTGGTCGTATTTGGAATAAAAATCCATAAATAAAAGAATTTAATAATAGGCTACGTCCTTTATAAACTTATCGGTAATTAAAGGTATAAAAGTATTATAAATTATAACCGAATTAAGCCTTTTACCCGAATTAATTAAGCGGTATTTCCCAATTTTCTTTTTAATTAGGAACCAAGGATTATAATACACCGCTTCGCTTGCTTTAATCACCCCCTTTTTCTTTTTCTTTTCGAGCATTTCGATTACCAATATTATTCATACCATAGAAATATAAATACTTTTAACCTGCCACCCTATATAAGGTACCGTATTAATTTTTTAGGGAAGGGCTATATTAAAATTAATTTTGCCTAAATATTCCCTAAATTATACTAACGCTTATCTTTTATTTATAAATATATTTATAAATATCCTTTATTTTTCCCTTTATAATTCCCCGAGGGATTTTAAAATCTTACTTTTCCTTTTTAATATAAGCCTGGTACCATTTTTTTTTTTTTTAATTTCTTACCTCTGGCCTATTGCCAGGGAGCCTATTGCGGCGCCAGCCGCGTTTATATACCTAATCGTATATATTTTCCTTAGGGAAAAACCCCGTTATTAATACCTTTGCCACCTTATAGCCTTTTTTTCTGGAAACGCGTCCCGGGCCCCTTTTTTAACCTAACCCGGATTAGTCCTAATCGCCCGCATCCTTTGCTTTTTCTTATATTGCGATTTCCGCACGTATACGTAGGGCTTTTATTATTCGGTATTTTAATAACCAGCCCAATTGGACCAGTAATTTGGCCAATTTTAACGCCTTTTTCCTATATAATACCTGGTGCATTTATTTAGGCCTAATTAACCTTTTGGCCCTTATTTATTTTAATTTCCCGTCGGTATAATATATAAATAGGTGTTTAACGGTTTGGGGGCCGTTCCCGTAAGGGTAATCCGGTAAATCGTACCCAAAAACCTACACTTTATATAAAAATTCCCGTAAGCCAATATATCCCATTTTGGCTTAAAAAAGCGCCAATATTTGGGATTTCCGGGCATTTATTCCTTAATAAATTTATTTAATCCGGTAATTATCCTTTTTGGTACGGGTTAAGGGGGCTATAATATTTATAATTATTCCTATTCGGAATTATACCCGGAACCGTTTTTCCCATTAAGGGTATAAAATTATTACCGGATTATTATTTTTTACCGTAATATATAATAAAAGCATTAATCGGTATAAAATATACCGGCGCCGGAGGTATGTTTTTACCGCTACGAATACTTATTTAATTTAATACCTTATTCCGAATATTTATAAACGGCGCTCGGTTATTTTTTTATAAACCTTTAGGTAAAGGTCCAGGGAAGGGATGCCTATTTCCGCCTTTAATAAATATATTAATATTCGTTTATACGCTTTATTAATATACCGGAATACTTTATTCTGGTACGGTACTATAATTTTGGCTATAATATAAATACCCTTTTGGGCTCCCTTATTTATTATAACCCCGGCGCCGTATATTATAAATAATCGTATTACCGCCGTATATAATACCCTGGCCTAATTAACCTTATAACCCTATATAAATTTTGCCAAACGGGTTAGGGTAAATATTTACTTTGCCAGTTTTCCTTTTAATGCCTTAATATATATTGCCTAGGTAAGGCGGTAATCGAGCCATACCCTTAAAAAACGGGTATTAATTATTAATATTAATGGTATTTTTTCCCGGCCTAATATAAAGGCCCTGGGGGTAATACCCCATTACCGAAAATATCTTAATTCCGTTTTAATTGGGGTAAATTATATTCCTACCGTTTTAGTTTATTTTTCTTTTACTATATAGGCTTATTTAAGGGTATCGCTATATTTATTATGGGTTTTTCCCACGGTTAGGAGATTTATATTATCCGTAAACCCGGCGATTCAAAGCCCTGGGCGGTATAATTTATTATATAATGGCCGGAAAAATAATAAAAATAAAATGGGCAATAACGGTAACCCTTATGGTACCCCTGCGGGGACGCTAATCGTAGTATTAATACCGTCGACCATTAATTCGGTCTGCCTATTTTTAAAATAAGTTTATAATTGTTGTATTAATATACGGGAAAAACCCCCGTTTTTAAGGATTATAAAAAACCAGCCGTGGTATACCCGATTAAAGGTACCGGTTAAATTTAATTAAAAAAAGTATCGTAATTTTCTTTTCCTCCCAGGTGGTACGTATTAATTAAACCACCGGTGTAACGGTGCCGGAGGTCTCCCCCGCTGCATTTATACCAAAGACCGGCGCCCGGCGCAATTGCTTAAATAATTAATTTAAAGCCTTAAAATAATCCTGTACAGGATTATATAAAAAGCCAGGAGGACCCCCGGGACTTATGGGATTTCTGGGAGGGTAATAAACCATGGCGGCAGAAACTTAATTATAAAAATACAATTACTATTTAATATATTATATTTTCCCCTAAATATTATATTATCGTTTAAAAATAATCCTATATAGGATTATTCCATATTTTTTAAAATATTACCATTCCTAAATAAATAACTAAAGGTTTAACCAAACCAAACAGCTTAATTTTAAACACCAACCATATAATAAGATTATTAAACCCACTCCCCGCTATATTTTTTAAAGGTTTAACCAAAATTTATAAACTTAAATTTCGGCAAAAAGCCTATATTTTTTAAGATTAAAATTTAAAAAAAAAATTTACTATTTTTTTCCTTTAATTAACTTAGGTTAATGATTATAATTAGGAAATAATAATGTACGGAATTATATTAATAAATATAAATAAAAATCCGCGAAAATTATTATATTAAAATTAAAAAACCCTTTTACGGTATACCGGTAAAAAGTTTATAATACTTATATTATAAAAAGCGAAAGCGGACACCTATATTATAATAAAATTAAAAATTAACCAATATATTATATTATAAAAACCTAAAAAATCGCGTAAATTATACTTTTTAAAGGGGGCAGTTTTTTTCCTCCAATAATAAAAGCGTAATATTCGGTTAAAAATAAATTACCCCCAGGATAAAATAAGTATATTAAATTAAGGGTAATAATAGGCAAAGCTGGGCAAACCCATATAATATATAAAGTTTAAAAAACTTTCGAAAACCAACCACCTATACTTTAAACGATTTATTATTATAAAGGAACCAGGGAATACGTTTTCGAAAAAAAAAAAATATAAAAGTTTTGCGGTATTATAGGATTATTCTGGTAATATTATAAACTTATAAGGGTTAAAGCCAAATAACGGGAATTCGATTCCGAAATAGGCCCGGTACCGATTAAAAACGCGTATATAATTATAATAAAAAGATTAAAAAAGGATTAGGCTTCGAGTATTAAATAAAATTATACACCCTTATTATACCCATATAAATAAAATAATAAAGGCGAATAAATAATTAAACCCCCGTTATATTATAAAAGTCCGGCGTAAAATTAAGGCGTAATATAATAAGGAAACCTTTATTTGCTCGGTTATAAAAAAAATAAAGGAAGGGATTATTAAAAATATTAATACGTATAAAAAAAAGCAGGATTATAATCCTATTTTTAAATAAAAGGAATATTCTTATAAGCCCAGCTTAAGCTCCGAGGGCATTATAATTATAAAGGATCCTAAAAATTATATAATAAAGGGGCGATTTATATAATTCCGATTAAACTTAAAATAAAGGGGAAAATAATAAAAGTGCGCTTTTATTATTGGAAAACGTTTTAAGGAAAAAGGATAATTAGGGCTGGTTAAAATTACCGCGGAAGCTTAGGGGTTAAATAAGGCGCCCCTAAACTGGCCCGTATTATAATCCTACCTATAATTATATAAAAAATCCTAAAAATTATATAACGGAGAAATAATTTATATAATTCCGGTTAAGGGGATAATAATATTAAGGTGGAGATTACAAAGGTATTTTAAACCGATTTGGAAAAAAGCAGGTAAAATTAAATAATAGGAATATTTTATTTATAAATAAAAGGAAATATATAATAACCGGGCTTGGTTTATGGGGGCTTATTGCGGTTATAAAGGATCCTAAAAATTATATAACGGAAAAACGATTAATATAATCCCGATTAAAACCCCGTAAATAAAGAACAGAAATTATAAAGTACCTTTACCGCTTTTTAAAGGGTATAAAAAAAAGGAAAGATTAAAGCCACCAAGCGCTTTAAAATATAAGGGAAAATGGATACCGTTTTTTATAACCATTAAATTATTTTTCGAATAAAGGCTTAACCCCCACCGTTTTCTAGATTAAGTTTTGCTTTTTATTATTAATATTAAACCCCGTGCCTAATTTAACGGATACCAGCGAAAGTATCCCTTAAAAGGCCTGGAAAAATATAAATCGCCCGTCCAAACTAAGGTCGATCCCCTCCTAAGGAATTTAATACAAGGGTAATCCTATATAGGCCTTATTAAAAAAAAAAAATTTCTTAAAAACCAAACTTATTTAAAAAAAGTTAAGGGGTTTTACGCTTTATTATAATCGGACCGTAACCAAAGGGAAATATGGCAATTATAATAATTTATAAATTATAAACGCCAAATTTTTAGGCTCCTATTCATAAAACTATAATTAATTCCCCACCCCCTTTAAGGGCGCCTAATCTCCTTTACCTAAAAAAACGGCCAAAAGGGGGGATAAATATACGGTAAGAAAATTATAAAAGGTTTAAAGTTTAGGGAAAGGTAAGGCGAGGCCTTTTAGCCTAAATAAATTAACCAATACTACGCCCGGCCTTATAAAAAACCGGCAAATTAATAATTACCAGGAGCGGATTAATTAATAATAAGGGGTAAAGCGATTAAGGAAAACGGTAAAGCGGTATGCTTATAAAGCCTAAAATCTTTTAATATAAGGCGCGGAACGCGAGGGATAAAACCTATTAGGGTTTCGGAAGAATAATACTAATACCCGAAAAATGAAAAGGTAATTATTAAAAAAATTATATAGGTTCCCTACTTCGAATTATAAAAATCCCATAATTATATTTAAAAGGCCTAAAAAGTATTACCATCATTACCATTTTTAATTTTAAGGGACCGTTTATAATTCTCCAGCCTAGGGCTAAGGAAAAATAATCCTGTATTACATTACCCTTTAAAAACCTATTTAAATCTTAACTCTTATAATTTTTTCCATTTTTTATAAATTATTCTATTTTTTAAAAAATCATTTTATTATTTAAATTTATTATATTATATTTTTAAGGCAGGGCGCGGTAAAGGCTTTTTTACCAGAATATTATTATAATAAAGGAAGGTAAAAAACGCCTTATAAATAGGCCTTAGGTTTAAAAACGATTTTTAAAAGTAAAAATACCCCAAAGCGCCAACGAAGTTTAAACCTTACCACGTAAATAAAAAGCCAAACGATCGCCTTTTAACCCTTCCTCGCTTAAAATCCCATTATTAAAAACTTTTATTATATTAATACCCCGGGCAAAATATAATATAAACATTTTTTTAATATTTTAAGGGATAAAATAAACGCCATTTTCCGGCCAATCCGTAAAAATAATATTTAATACTAATTAATATAATCCTTATAAAGTAAACCAGTATATTATAATTTAATTACCGTTACCGCTCCCTGGTATATAGGGAAATATAATATTTAAAAAAAACAATATTTTTTAATATACGTATTAATTAAATCGAATATTTAAATAAGTAATACTTATAAATAATACGTAAAAAATAAATTACGTTATATAATATTATATTAATATTTATACCGAACCAATCGAATTACTTACCATAGGAAAAATATAAATTAAAGCGAAAAAGGCCTTAAAAACGGAATTCGTAAATAGGGATACCTTTTAAAAAGGCCGTAATATAATAAACCTAAAGCGTTTTGCCTACCAAAACTGGCCTATAAAAATATTAATTAATAATAATTATATATCGCGGGGTGGAAACGCCGGCTTGCTTAATATAAGGAAAACCACACGGGTTATATTAATAATATTATTTTATTAAACGCGTTTTTAAACGCCTTTAATAATATATTATAAGCTTAATTATATAATTTTATAAGGATTATAAATAATAACCTATACCTCGGAACCTATAAGGAATTTCTCCAAAAGCTTAAAGCATTTCTGGATTAATATAAGAAAATAATAAAGCTGTTCGGAAATAAGTTCCAATAGGAAGAAAAAGGGACCACCGCCCGCGCTAAGGAAACCACGCGTAACCCTATTAACCCTTAATTTTAATAAGCCAATTAATACGATTTAACCAAAATGGTTTAAAGGAATTAGACCGACCCCCGCGATTTGCCGCCCGCGCTCCGATTATAAGAAAATAATAAAATACTTATTAATCGATTAATCCTGCCCAAAATAATTAAATAAAACTTAATTAAAAAACTAAATATTTTAAGCGTGATTAATATATATATATTATTAAACCAAAAAATAAGCGAAAAAGTGAAATTGGTATTAAATAATGGTAAAATTAAAAAAAATAAGCCTTAATATAAAAACCATTATAGGTATAATTTTAATTAAACCTATTAAACTAAACGGAATTATACGCGGGAACTTTATTATATTTAGGCTAAATTCCCCTAAAAAACCAGTATAATCCCTTTAGAAATTTTAAAGGTATAAGCACTCCCTATATTAATAACCAATTTTAATAAAAGGCCTTAATACCAAATTAAAATAATAAAATACTATTGGTACTTAAAAAATAATTATATATTATATAATTACCTATAGTATATTTAAAATTAATTTAATAAAATTCTTTATAAATACCCCTTTTATCGAATACCAGGATAGGATTTCGAAAAAAGCAAATATAATACCTGCCCTATTAAAACGTTTAATAATATAATTACGGAAAAAATATTAATAAAAATAATATTTTTACGGTATTATAAATAAAAAAAGGTACCTAAGGATTAATATAATAAGGTATAAAAGGCTTAAAATATAATTATAAAAAACCCCTGGTTTTTAAAAAATACGCCTAACCTAATTAATAAAAAAAACCAGGTACCTTAAATATACCAGGTATAAAAAAACCTAACCGACGAAATTTATAAAATCCCTAAAAATAATAATATTTAAAATAATTAACCATTTATTATAATAAAAGGTAAGGCAGCAGCGGTTAAAAAGTACTTATGGGAAAGCTGGGAGAATATAAAAGCGGAAATAATAACGGAAACCCCTATTATTAATATTTATAATAAAACGGCGCAAACGGTTTTTAATTATAATTAAAAAGGAATTAAAAAAGAATAAGGTAGGCCTTTAAAAAAAGCAAAAGTGCAAAATAAGGTTAAAGCGGTTGGGGAAATAAAAGGCGCCAAAAAAGAAAAGAAGGATTTTAACCACGAAAAAATATTGGGCGCGATAAAAAAGAAAATAAAACGTAATATATAAGAGAAAAAAAAGGCGACCTTAAATAATAAACGTAAGTACCCCTTAAAATTTACGGACCTAATTTTTTAAAAAATAATAAAAAAATAATTTATAAAAATTATAAAAAGGCCTTACGGGTTAATAATTACGAAAGTATTATAAATATTATAATTTATAAGAATAATTTTATAGGAAAAGCTGGCAGGTAAAATAAGGGTAAAGGAAATTATTAATAAAATTATTTATAAGGGTAAAAAGCCAAAGGAATATTAATAAGTAATCCTAAATAAGCTTAATATTTACCAGGTAATTAAAATAAAGGTATATTTTATTAATAATATACCCCTAAAGGAATTAAAATTTATAAACCTTATATATATTTAGCCATATTAATAATATAAACGTATAAATTTTAAGGTTTTATTTATAAACCTATTAGGCGGCCTAAAAGCGGTAATATTAAAAGAAGAAAAAGTAATCTTTTATTTAATTAATATTTTTAACCCATTAGTATTAATCCCCTTAATAATTCCCTTTTTCCTTTACCCAAGCCCGTGCTTATTAATATATATAAAAGGGCCAAAAAATAGGCTGGCCAGGGTTATTATAAATATAGGCGGGGAAGCTAATATTTTAAAACGAACCTACGTTTAGGAATATGGGTTTAAGGTTTACCAGGCGCGAATTATATTTTCCGGTTATAATAGCCAAAAAACCAATTTAGCCTTAATTATATAATAATAAATACATATTTTTTTAAAACCTAAACGTATTATATAAAACTTTTTTATACAAAAAAAAAATCGAAAAAAGGCGTTAAACATAATATTAAAAATATTTTTTATTATAATAATGGGGTAAAAATAACGCTATAATAAAAAGCGTAATATATTAATCGGGAAGCTCGAAATAAAAGGGAATAATTATATTATTATTATTATAAACCTAACCCTAAAAAGAAAACGTGGAAAAATACTCCGTAATATTTATCCCCAGGGAATAAATTTTTTTAGGAAAATGCAGGAAACCCTTATAATTTAATTAATAAAAAAAAAAGGCCAATATAAAATTAAAAAAACCCCGTATTGGAAAAATCGAAATCCCTGCCTATATAATAAAAATTTTAAATTCGGATAATAAAAAAATAATAGCCTAATTTTTTATAAAGGAAATTAAACGCCTTATAAAAAAGTTTAAA
>JAKWBI020000811.1:0-19578 GCA_022664585.2 Zalerion maritima | reverse complement strand
TTTTTTAATTGCCGAAATTATACGGTATTCGGGGAATTACCGGTATTTATATAAAATAAATTTATTTATAATTTTTACAAGAAGGAATCTTTAAATTTAATAATATTCCGCGGTAAAATTATAATTATTTATCGGGGGTGGCGGTAAATAAATACTTTATCGCGGGGAATTTTAAATATAGGCCGAGATTAAATAAAGAAAGTATAAAATGCCGTATATATTATGCTTTATAATAAATAATATTATTAGTGTTTAAGTATTATTAATGGTATTATTAAATGCCTTATAAGCTCGGTTCCGTTAACGTAAATTATAAAACGGGTAGCGGCTACGATTTAGAAAAATACGGTTAATTATTATATATGGTCCCTTTCCCCGTATTAAAAATGCCCCTTTAAAAAATAATAAACCTAAAAATAATGGACGATTATATATTATACTCGATATGTTAAAAATTCGAAAAATTTTAAAAATCGAAACGGAATATTAATATTACTTTCGGTTATAAAATAATATAAACCACGAATATTTCTTTTTTATTAATATTAGTTTTTTTTTAATATGCTTTATTATTTCGAGCAACTTAATATTTCGATATATTATTCTTCGAGGCATTATTTTACTTTAAAATTAAGTAATAAATAATATCCCTTATTTTTACCTTTTGGTTTCCTTATTACTTAATCCTTAATAATAATATTTTTTTTTCCATTCTTTTTTTTTTTTAGTATAAGTATTTTTTATTTAATTTATATAATTATGTTAAATTCTTAATAATCGGAAAATGGCTTAAACGGAAATAAGTATAAGGTTAAGGATTATGGATTTTAGGAATAATTATATTTAAATATAAAGAAGGGTAAGGTATTATTTTTTAATCCACCTATTAATAAATAATATAAAATTTTATTTTCCCTATATTTATAAACGTTTTTTTATTATCCTGGCGTATATTAGGATATAATTATATATAATATTGGCATTTGGCCTATTTATTATAATTATTAACCTATAATTTTACTACCGCTAATTCCCTTTAATTATTTAGGCAAGGTATACGGTTTTTATTACTTGCCCATACGCCCCAACCTTAAGGCTTATTATTTCGGCCTCGTCCGCGCGGGCAAATATTAATTAATAATAAAAAATAACCTTAAACGCTATTATAAATTTTCCCCTTTTATGCGGCACGGGGTTATAATATAGTAATGGGCCTATATTCTTAATTATAGGTATATGCCTAATAATTATAAACGCGGCGGGATTATTAGGTATAATATTATTTGGGAAAATACGTGGGAATATATTAATAATATATACGGGCGGTTTTTATATTAAAAGAATGGAAATAAAAGTATTATTTAAGGTAATATAATAAGTCCCGTTATTATAAAAGGGTGGTATTCGAAAGGTATATTACGCTAAATCGTATACGAAAACTTTAATATGGTAAAATTAATATTTGGGGTAAAAAAAGTTTCCGGGTTTTTATTATTAAAAATATATTGGTATAACGGATTTATATATCCCGATAATTTATATAAAGACGCCACGGAGAGAATGGTGGATTGGTATAGGATAATCCCGCGGGCGTTACGCCCATAATGGGTCGTTAATAAATTGCTGGCCGAATAAAGGAATTATCCATTAGCGCCCGCCCTAAATAAAGCGTAAATGGGGATATTTTTACTTGGTAAGGCCAAAAAAAAAAATAAGGGTATTAAAAAGGATAGGTATACCTCGACTCCGAATATTAATAAAAATAAAGGCTTATTATATTAAAATATTAACGACCATAATACCGAGGAAAAGGAGAATAATAATAAGGATAATAATAATAATAATAATAATGGTAACGATAATTATAATAATCTGGGCGGGTTTATTATAAAAGATAACCTCGATAACGATTCCTCGGTAATAAATGGTGTCTTGTCTCGTAAAAGGGTCTATTACGTATATTAATATAAATTACCGTTAAATAATAATATTAATGCCAATTTATATAATACCTTTTCGAGCTTATAAACCGAACCTATACACATTACCTATATATTTTATATTTATATTAAAAAATGCCCTGGTATTAAGGATTCGGAGAATATACTTATTAATTTTAAATACCATATTTCGAGTATAATAATGGGGCATTATTATAATAATAAAAATATCCCGCTTATTATTATTACCGCCAATAATCGAAGGTTTATAATAATAATTAGGTCGGAATATTTCCCATTATCCAGCACTCGCCCCCTAATATTAAAAACCCCACCCCCGAAAATTAAAACGAATACCCCATTACCTATTACCCCTTAATCCCCGCTGCCCATTATATTATTACCGTAATTCGGTACCTAATCCTTATAATTCGGCACCTAATCCCTATAATTTGGCACCTAATCCCCGGAACTCGGTATTTAATTCCTATAATTCGGCACCTAATCCTTATAATTCGGTACCCAATCCTTATAATTTGGCATTTATACTTTTTTGCTTAATATTTTAACCCCGCTTTTCTTTAATAATTTTACCATATATATTACCGTAAACCTTTAAAATAATACGGTTAAAAAATACCCACCACCCGCCGTAAGCCATATAAAAAACGCTTCGCGCGATTTATTATATCCGCTTTTAATTAAAATCTTTTTATCCGACCATGGCGCCAATAAACCCCGGAACGCTAAAATAAATAAAAAACGGCGTTATTCGGCGAACCGTATTTCGAAGGGTAAATCCCCCCACTTCGACGGCTATATTTCGAATAAAAGGTTTATTATTCGAATAAAACGCGGTAACCATAATATATCCTTTAATATAACCGGAATTAAACGCCGCTTCGAGTTTATTAATAAATTAAATGGTAGGGTTATTAATAACCCACGCCCGTTTTTAACCAAGCCTTTTAAAATTAACGCCGATTATGGTAATAATCACCCTTTAAATATAAGGAAAAAACATTATATTATCCCGGTGGCTTAATTAAGGTATAAATACCTCGGTTTATAATCCCCGGCCATAAGCATTATTTCCTAAATTTATATAAAATAAAATAATAATTAATTTATTATTATATTATCCAGTACCTAATCCCCGGGTATAGGAAATAATAAAAAAATAAAGTTTAATAAATATAATTTCGCCGCCGCCCGGTTTTTATTTAAAAAGCGACGCTTTATATTAATAAAAAACTCGGGGGCGGTATTTTTATCCTCGGTTTAAAACTCTTTATCCAGTAATTTATACTCGTTTTATATAACGATTAAGGGGGAATATTTTCGTTCGGATTTGCTATTATTATCGCAGCCCCTGGCTCCGAATAATAGCCCAAAGAATATAGCGACCGACCGAAATAATAAGGAGATTATAATCGATTCCTTATTCGAATTGGCAATACATATGGTTTAGGCTATTGGCGGAAATTTATAAAAATATACCCAGCGCTATTAACCAAGGTATTAAAAGGCAAAATTAATATATATAGCTTTTATTCCAAAATGGTTTTATTTTTATTTTTATAATTAATATTCTGTATTATAATAAGGAAATATTTTTACCGATATATAATACCGTTTATACTATATTTTTTACTAATAAATGAAGGTATTATTAATAACGATTATAATATTTTTATTATATATTATTTATTAATAAAAGGGTAATATTAATAAGGAGGGGTCCCAACGTTATTTATAAAAACCGTAAAAAAATAGGCCACTGGATGGGCGAGTGCTTAAGCCCTCGCAATCTTAATTAATCCCATATCCCTAATATTACAAGCGAGAATGCCGGGAAAAGAAGGCTGCAGCCAATGTTCGCAATAGGCAGGACCTGTAAAAGGCCATCGATATATACGCTAAAATTATTCCCGAACCTACTTATATCCGTCTTAAAAAATCCTTTTATTTAAGGATAATATTATGGTCCGCAATATGGTCGACCTATTATAAAGATTATATTTACGTATGGTCCGATTTATAGTCTTATTATTAATCGCATATTATATTTAATACGGAATCGGACCGATAATTCCTTTTCCTATCGACGAATAACCTCCTAGTATAAGCCTATACGGAATAATTTATTTCCCGGACTTTATTATAATTACCTAATAAAAATGCCGATTCCGGGCGATTATTAAAAAAAGGGCGAGGTAATAAAGATTTCAAACCCTTAATATATTATACTGGGTTAAATATATAGGTTAATTAGTAATAATATTGGTATTTATCGATATATTGGCCATTATTTGGCCAATTACCAGGAAATAATAACCGGAATGGTATGGTGCGTTTAAATATGCTTATATAATATATTCTTTTTATTATTTATCTTTTATATTACGAAAAACTGCCTATCCTTATCCGCAGTAATACCCAGTTCGCTTTTTAATTAGAATTATATATTTATATTATATATATACCAGCCTTTATTACTTTCCGTATGGTTAACCATTAATATTATAAAAAAAAAAAAAAATCTTATTTTATTCCCGGCCATCCATACTTTAAATATTACCCACCGGTAAATAAAATGTAAATTTAAAAGGTAATAATACGTTTTGGGGCCGTTAATGCTTAGTATTTATGTTTTTATATTGGGACCGGAAAAATATTAATAAATTATTTATAGCGCTGCCGATTATTTGGCCTGGCGTGGTTTCCATTACCTTATACTTATTAATTATTAGCTTGGATGGCTTCCCTTGGTTTTGGGCTTTATTCTCCTATGGCAGTACTTCGATTTTAATTACCTTTCCAATAAGTATTACCGTTTTAATTCCCGTGGTTTTTATAAAATATAACTTAATTTAATTAACCAAAGCACCGTTAGTTTTCTAACCAATTAGGTTTTAACATTATAGCGGGGCTCCCCGTAGAAAACCCAAACGTATTTTAATAATATTTTTTATTAATTATAATATAAAATTACGGGTGTAAAAGTTATTTTTTGGCGGGTTTATATAGGCGGTGTTACCATTATATAATTTAAAATACTTTTAGCCCAAAAAGGCCCAGTCCGCGTTATTATTATTCCTTACCATTATATTTATTAATATAAGCGGTATAAAATAACCGCACTCGAAATTCCCTAATTACGGAGAAACCTTGGCTAAGCGTAAACGAATACCGTTTAAAAGCTTAAAAGCCTATACCATCCGTACAAATATATTAAACGTATTGTAATATTTTAAATACGCGAACTAAAAAGGCGGCACGGCACCGTATATCGTATCGATTAGGGTAAAGCTATATTATCCAGCGTCTCGATATATATATAGGCCGCCGAAAAAATAACCCTTAATATAATACGAAATTAAAATATTTTTATACCTATATATATATGCTTTACGCTTTAAGGAATAAGGTATATATATAAAATAATCCGAAATTATAATCTCGAGATTCTAATTAATATAAAATAATAAGGGCTCGGTGGTTAAATCGCGTATATAATCGGTTAGGGCGATTAAGAATTTAATGGATAATTAATATTGGTTTACCAATTTACCCGCCGTTTTATAAAGAAATCCGGCCTTATATTTCTTATCCATTTGCGGTATATTTTTAAAGTTTATCCTTTTCTTAATATTAAATATTATGGCTCTGGGGGCCTCGATTATATTTAGGAAGCGGGGGATTTAATATATAATATCGGTGCATTAAAAGTCGATAGAATAAAGCCCATTATAATAAACGGCGCGAGAATTGTCGAGTATATCGATAATGGTCAAGCCGGCGTTAGGGCGATAATTATAATATTAAATAGGACCCTTCATTTTTCCTTTAATTTTATTAAATATATTAAAATTACGACCCTGGTAAAAAGCCACCAGGCCCGAACTCGGGTTAAATACACCGAATGTTTAAAATGGTAACCTATTATTAGGGTCGCCTAATTTAACCAATAAAACGCGGTCGCAAATACCGTGGGGGTATTGCTTATTATATTAATGGAAAAATAAAGGTGGACTATTTAATTATAAAGCCATGGCGAATAGTGCGGATGTTAAATATTTAGGCAACCATTTTATTATATATTAATTAGCTCGAATATTGGATTTTTTAACGGTAATATATACTACGGAGTTAATATGGCTGCTTTTAAGGATAGGTAATAAATAAATTAATAATATTAGAAAATATATATAAATAATGGGTAAAGGTATATAAAAATTAATAATACGGTGATTTCGGCTTTATAATAAAGTTATACGGCAGTTAGGCGAGAGAATAAATATAAAAGGTAATTAATAATGGTTTAGGTGGCGCGGATTAGAAAATTAAAAATTAAAAAAAAAAAAAGGTGGGTTTTAAATACGCGGGTAAATATAAGTGTGAGAAAAAAGTGAAGTAAAAAGGAAAAGAAATAAGAACCGTATACCTGGGGAAGGGGGGGAAATAAAAATAATATTCCCCCCCTCGAGTATTAAAGTTAAAGAATTATAAGGGCAGGCTTTTCTCCTTTTAATTATTATTATATTTTATATAATTATCTTATTAAATGAAAAATTAACCAATACTTTTCTTTTTAGTTAATGTGGGTGTTTTTAATACCTCGAAAAAATAAACGCCTTTATTATATTATAGGTAAGTCGGAAAAGGAGTAAAAGAAATAAAAGGAAAATAAAAACTAATAAAAGCCCTAATTAAAACCTTATTAAAATTATTATATTATATTATTTATAAAATTATTATATTGGGCCAAAAAACTAACCACTTTTCTCCTTACCTAAGCCTTAAAATCTGGTATAAGACTTTTATTATACCGTGCGTGGTACCAGGTTAGGTATTATTATTATGGCTCGGAATATTATACGGGTCTCGTTATATAGGTGGGAATTTTAGGTGGTATTTTATAGGGATATTATTTAATTTGGTTTATTACGGGGTTATAATTTCTACTGCCCGCGTCCGGTTATACCCTGTACCATTATAATTATTATTACCGCCTTTAACCTTAGGGGTATGGGCAGGGTTTACGCTAATAGCTTTATAAAAAAAATAAGGCTTATTAATACCCTTGATTATTATATAACTATTATATGGCCCTCGTTTAAAAAGTGGTTAAATAACGGGTAAGTTCTTGGAATTTAATCGTGGTATATTATAAAAAGGTAATATACCCTAATCCTTTGGATTTGGGTTCTTTAATAGTATTATCTGGGTAAAGGCCGAAGGACCGGGGCGCTTCTTTTATTAATCGATATGCCCTATTACGAGCAAACTTAGCGATAATAATTTATAATCGAAAAGGGAAAGGAATTCCGACACTGCTAATTACTCTTTAACGAGTGATATAATAAAAAATATGGCCCAAGTGCTATTGCTAACGTTTACTTAACGGCGACGGGGGCGCAGGAAAGCCCAGTCGGATTTGTCCTTATTTAAAATAACCATTAATATTAGCGAAAACGGAGTAAGGTAACCGTACTTATAGGCTCCGTCTTATTATATAATTAAAGCAACTTTTAATTTAATACCGTTTAATAGCCCGAGGGCCTAAGCCGCCTTAATAAATATATTAAACCCGTCGACGTACTCGTTATAAAATGGATTTATCGATAATATATTAAATAATATAAATAAATGCCTTTCGCCCTGGCCGCGGTGGATATATAACCCCCCGAAAAAGTGGCCCGGGAAAAAATAAGGAAAAAATATATTTTTATATTTTCGAATATAGGCCAAAAATTAACGCTGGCTCGGCACCTAAATAAGCCCGCTCGCCACGGAAAGTGTATTATTAATATTAATATAAAATAATAATGTATGATTAATAAGTCCGGTAAAAATATTGGTTAGGCAAACCACCTATTCGATTAAAAACCATTACTTATTAATAACGGCGGCGCTTAATTTTATAAACTATTTGGTCGATACCTGGATTCCCTACCTATTTTATTATATATCGGAAATATAATCGGGTATATTACTAGTATATTAAAAACCGGGGAAATTAAATATTAAAATTATATTATATATAAATTAAAAATCGGGTGGAAAACCGTGGTTAATTTAAATCGAGCTTATAATTATACTCGTATTAAGCGGTGCTAATAAAAAGGGTACCGGTATAATATATAAAGAAAAATATAGGTAATATATAATATATTTTAATTCCCATTATATATTTATTTTAATATTATAATTTTTACCCTAGGGAAAAGCGGTGGTCGCGGAGTTAGGGTTAAAGGTACCGTAAATTATATATTTGGTATTTACCCGTGCGAGATTCCTTATAAGCGGCGGCGTATTCGATACGCCTAAAGGCTGGGGTATATTTATAAAGTCGTTATATAAAGGCGGACGGTTTTTATAAAAGGAGTAATCGTTAATATAATCGGCCTTTTATTAATAATACTTTCCGTTTTTAAAAAGTGGTTTTATTTTTATATTATTTATGGTACCATTAAAAATATGGCAATATTATTTAATAAGGTAACGGTGCATAGGCTTTCGGTAAACGGTATTATAAGGCGAGAGAAATAAAAGGGCAAATATAAAAGTAAATTAATTGGCTATTATAAAAAAGGAACGAAAGCGAGGATAAAAAAGGGAAAGAAAAACTAAATAAGGCGAGGTTTTTATTAATAGGCGTGGATACTGGTAAAGGAAATATATACCAATTGGTATAATATTTAAATATTATTTTATTAATTACCTATTTTCTTTTATAATAATGGTAATAATAGTAATGGGTAATAGATAATAATGGTGGTATTACCGGTTGCCGTAAAAAACAATTCCGTTAGGTATAAATATAAAATAAAAAGGCCGGCTTAATATTGCTTACGGGAAAGTTGGTTTTTAAGGGTGGGCAAATTTTAGACGTTTTTATGGCAGCTCGGTGGGAATTAAAAGTAATCTTTTATATACTTATTAGGCCGGATAATCGAATTTTGGCAAATACGCCCTTTTATAAATTGGTAATATATTTAAAATTATATAATAATAATTAATTATAATTAATATAAGAATTTGTTTAATAGGTAAAGAAAACACGTTTGTATTTTTTAAATAAAAGCGTTATTTTATACGATTTGGTATATTTATTACCGTAAGTTTTTTCTTTATAATTATAGGAACCTAATTAATACGATATATTTATTAAGTTAGGAATATATACCGAATAGGATGGTATTATATAAGTATTAATAATATATAAACCACGTAAATATTAAAATATAATGGTAGGGGTAGGGATAAGTACGCCAAAATAAAAAGGAGTGATTAATAAAATATACGCCTTAGAAGACCGGAAGCAGGTTGGTAATCGGCCAGCCGTAACCATATATTATATAATAAAGGCGAAGGGGCCGGGGGGGGGGGGGGGGGGGAAGCATTAAAACCCAAAGCCAACCTTGAAAAATATGGTTTAAATATAAGGGTATATATAAATAATTGCTTTTTTGATAAATATAAGGGCGGGCGAGATATTATATTTATTAAAAGGTGTTTTAAAACGGACGTCGATTTAAGAAATAATAAAAAAAGGCTTTTCTGGTATTCGTTGGCCAAAATTACGCAGCTGGAATGCCTTCGAAAAACTTATAGGTGCTTAATATTAGGCTGCGTTATTTATAAGTGTTTTCCATATATTACTCGTACTTATTTCCCTTTATCCGTAGCTTAAATATATATACGGCGTATTATTATAAGGAACGGTGCAATCGGTTAAAGGCCTGGTTAAATATTATTAAACTCGGTATTATTATAAAATATATATAATACAAAGCGGCGTGGAGGCCGTTTAATCCCGTGGATAATAATTTATATATGGTAAATAATACATGTATCCTTTCGCTATAATCCTATATTATATTAATTATATTATAATATTTATCGGCTTTTAAGGATTGGTTTATAAAATGGGTATAGGTAAAGTGTAGGTACTTATTATACCACCAATGGAATATAAAGGTATTTAAAGGCTTAACGCAGAATATAACGGCGTTTTTCCGGTGGGTACTATTAAAAAAGTTTTGGTACGTTTAAAGGAGAATACTTTTAAGCTTTAAAATTTTGGGCAATATACTTATAATGCCCTCGAAAACTTCCTCCCTTTTCCCGGTTATAGGATAACTTAACACTTATTTAACGCACTCCGTAATTTAGGGAATAAAATCTCGATCTTCCTTTTTTAATAATAAAAAGTTCGGGAATTGGGCGGTAATATTAAGAAGGTGCCACGGGGTTTTTTTTATTAATAAAAAAAAAATAATAAACTGGCGCTTGGACGGCGCCCTTTGGCCCTCGACGGTTTTTTTTTTAAAATACCTATTAAATTTTTGGCTAATTTGGTGGCAGAATTTATTATATATTTTCTTAATTTTACGGGGTAGGATTAAACCTTCCACCTTTTCGTTTATAAAAGGTGGGAGCTCGATAATCCTGCGGCCGAAAACTTTAAACGTTTTAAATTTTTTAATGGCGAATATGGCCATATACGCCGTAAATCGGTCCTGGAATGCGTTTATACCCGCCTTATTCTGCCGATTAATTTTATAATAAAGCGATTAGATCTCCTTTAAATCCGTACCAAGCATTATAAATTATTATGGTTTATTTATATAAACCATTAAGGCCGCTATAACGAATAATAAATCGCTAAGTCCGACGATTATAGGCGTACCGGAGTAAAATATAAAATATATTGCCGGCCGGTAAGGATTGGATTTTTTAATAATAAAAAGAATAATCTTTATAATTTTTATACTTTTGCCCTTATACTTATGGTATTCGTTTATAATAATAAAGCCAAAAGTAAAATTATATGGTATTTGGATTTATATTTTTATTTTTAACCTTACGCGGATAACCATATACGTATAATTAAATATCTTCCTTAAAGTATTAAGTATAATTATCGGCAATATAAATAAAGCGTTATATTACGGTATACCGTTGGGTAATATAAAATAATACGTATTACCGAAAAATTTATAAAAAATGGTTTTGGTATGTATTTTTTTGGGTATTAATATAAGGTCGGATTACCACCTTAATTTATTTTTTAGGAGTTTTTTATTACCGCTTACCCGAGAACTTTTATTATTATTAATTAATATAAATACTTATATAGTATTATTACCGTTTTTAAAATACCTCCTTAAAATATCGACCTATTATTATATTAAGCCAATAGGTATAATAATAAAGGCCGGCCCGGGGTTTATATTTTTTATAATACGGTAATATTTTACCTATACGTAAAAATATTGGATTCGAAGGGGATTACCAAACGGGTATGGTAAATTTACCACTCCCGGGAAATTATACTACGGCGATTTTTTATTAAGGTGGCCGTAAAAATACTCGCTATTTTAAAACGCCCGAATATTATATTTATTTTAAAGTATTAATCGCCTAAAATTCGCAAGGGCAAGTATTATATACGTTTTTCCCAGCCCTATATTATATACCAATATACCCTCGGAAAAGTATACATTATCCGGTGCGATACGCTTATAAAATAACCGGTATACGTTTATTATTTAATAGGGGTAAATTAGGTGCGTAATACTAAGTAACCTGGCTCCCGCAGTTTTTTCTTTAAAATCGTGGAATAATAACCTGCATACCCTAATCCACGCCTCCTCGTCCTCGCCCTCCGTTATCCTTTTTAATATATTAAATATCTATATTATATTTTATACCCCGTTATTTCTAAAAAAATTTAGGCTTACGTCGGCGCTATATAATATCTCGTCCTGGAGACTCGCCGATATCGATATAAAGGATGGACTTAATACCGGATAATCGTTATTATTTAATTAAATAATATCGGGTTTTATTGGTCGAGGCTAAAATTCGTCGTCGTTTTTTTTTTCTTTATTTTCCTTAATGGTAAAATCGCTATTATTTTCGCTATCGCTTATTTTAAATACGTTAATAAGGCTAGAGTCCGTCCGGCCTGGCGGCTGGGAACGGGGCAAGGGGATTGGCGGTTAAACGTTCGCTGATTAAACTTATATAAAAATAGGTAACCCCTCCGGGTTTAAAATAAATAATAAATACCTATGGCCTGTATTATTATACTTTAATAATACAATGTGGTAATTAATAATATTAATAATAATTACCCCGAAATTATCCGCGTTTTTAATAGGTGTATAATTCTAATTATAATCTTTAATATAAGGAAGCACCAGCCCCGTCCTGGACCCTATAATTTTGGCCTCGGTTATAAACCATATTAAAAGCTCGATTTTATTTAACTGGTGGAAATACATGGGAGATAACTGCTTTTCGGTATTGCGTAAAATATAATATTAAAAACCCCTATTATATAATAAAAACTCGCAATTCGGCGATGTATCTCGGAGTAGAATAAAGCGGAGAAAGCTGATATTTATGGCAATATGGCTTATTTTATCCTTTCCAATTTAAAGGCTATTTCCCGAGACTCCTTATTTTTTTATCGCATTGGCCATATTATATTTTGATTATTACTCTATAGGTTAACGGATGGGCTGCTTATTACTTTCGTAATATTTTGGCGCGAATGCTTGGTTAAGGTAAGTAGGCTTGGCTGGGTAAGGTAATAAAAAATTGGCGTCCGGTTGGACTGGCCTTTAATTATATAAATTAAGGTTTCGCCTTTCGCATTTTGCATTATTATTAGGACTTATCGTTTTTATTATTAACCGGGAGGCTTTTTTCATTTAATTATGCGTTTAAAATTAAACGTTTATTAATTTATAAAAACATAAAAAGTGCGAGGATGGAAAAAGGGAAAGGGAGTGTAAAAGGGAGAGGATAAAAGTACCGAAAGGCAGTATAATAATACTAAAGCCTTAAAAATATAAGCAAATTAATTTTACAGCGTGGTGTAGGATTAATAGGCTGGTATTGGAAATATAAAAGGATATACCGTAAATATAAATATTAGCAAATTTTAAAATAAAAGGGTAATTAAAAATAAACCGCTGGTTATATTGGTGGTAAGTATTTATTGCTAAAGGGGACTTTATTTAATATACCTTGGTTTACGAATTAAAGGAAATAAAGCCGCATTACCTGGTATTTTTTTAATATTATATTATTATTTATATTTTATAATAAGGATTTGGGGATTTTAAATAAGTATAATTAATTGGTTAAAAAATTGGCGAAAATAAAGATTAATTAAAAAAAAAAAGATTAAATATTGGAGTATATTTAAATAAATTAAAATATAAGTTAATTAAAAGGAAAATATTTAGGTAAAGGTATATTTAAGTGGGTTAAAGTTAATAAAAAAGTAAAAAATAGGTGGGCGAAAAAAAAAGAAGCCGAGTGGGAAGGGGGAATTGGATGGAAAGGTTTATATGGACGAGGAAATAAAAGACCGACTGGTTTATCTGTATTAATTACTGGTAAGGGTATAATTAATATAATAAAAAAAAAAATAAGCGGCCTATTTTGGGTTTTATGCGTTATTATTTTTTTAATATTTATAATATACTTTAAGTACAACGGCACGGGGGAATATGGGGTAATATATGGAGTAAATATTGAAATTATTATTTTGGAGTTAGTATTTTATAATATTATAAGTTAGGTTGGCCACGTTTACGTAAGGTATTAACGTTAAAAGATATAAGGGCGGTATATAATATAACGAGGAAAAAAGGCATCCCGTATTCCGTTAAATTGCCCGGTTATGGTAGGGCTACCGAAGGAGGAGTTACCGGTATATGCGCGAACGAAAAATAATTTATAGGATTACTGGTTAGCGGGATGGATAATATTTTAATATTTATTATTTTAAAATTTATAAATAATAAGGGATATTATTATTAAATACTTGGACATTTATAATATATAAGGGTATACGTATATTGGAATTAAATTAAGCCGAATTATGGTACGTTTAATATATATTATATATTATAGGTGCCGTAATTTGGTAATATTATTAAATTAGGTAAATATACGAATATTAATAAGGGCTTAATAATAACCGTGGGAAGGTTTATATAAAGAGGTATATAAGGTTTTATGGTTTCGAGTTTTAAGCCCATCGCGAATTTTAGGTATAAATAAAGTGGGGAGTATATTTGGTACCGTTAAATTATAATAATATTTTATCCTTTATTTACGGTTTATTATTTAAAAATACAAATTACGGTATTATTATAAAGGATTATAATTATTATAATCCCGAATATATTAAACCATTTATATTTATTTAAATTTAATTAATACCGTATAATAAAAAAGGATGGTAGGAATATAAAAAATAAACGGGAGTTTATGAAATATATGATTATCGAGGCCCGTATATAAAAATAATTAAAATATTTCGAAATCGGGGTAAGATTCCAGGCTATTTTATTAGGAATTAGTATAATATAAATTAATATAAATTTTAATTTGCCCTTTTTATTCTGGAAAAACGAAGACTTTTTTAAACAAGTGTGGTAAAAATAAAAACCCCTAAAATACGGGCGGGATAAAATATAAAATTATACGCGAAGGGATAATATTTTAAGCTTATATATTTCTTTAGGGCTATGGATTTATAACCGTGGTTTGATTGCGGTTATTAAGGTATTAGCCCTTAGCCTAATGGACCGGTTAATGGTATTTAATAAATAATTTCGCCTTCGGGAGCCATATAAATTATTGGAATATTATTGCGGTTATTAAAAGTTATGTATATTTGGGACCCGTTTAAAATAATAGGGTGGCCATAGGCTGTATTATATCGGTTTCGGGAGTAGGTAATAAACTCGGCTTAAATTATTTGGGTAAAATTATTGGGGGGCTTTTTAATCGAGATAAATTTTAGCCACGCCTAATAAAAAAGCATAAGCTCGATTTTACATTATATACGTTTGGCCTTAATATTAATTCGACGGTACTCGCTAATTATAAATTTTATATTATGGCCGGGTATTTGGATTTATTAAAAATCGACGACGGGAAAGCCTTAATTATTAGCAATATAACGGACGATTTTCCAGAGGAGAAATTCCTAATTAAGAATTAGCATAAATATTTATTTGCGGTTAAAAAGTTATTTGGGATTATAAGGTATTAGGGTAGGATATGCTTATATTATATAATAAGGTTAAAAGGATCTTATAGTTTTTTTAATATTCCAAGGTTTATAATTAATCTTTAAATGCGATATATTGCTTTATAGCCTATCCAATTAAAGAGGTAGGTTTAATATATAGGGTAAATAAATAGGTAGGTAATTTTACGTACGGGTTAAATTTGGTAAAATTTTAAAATATATTAAAATAAAAAAAAGGTAGGTATTCTAGGATAGTACGATTTAAGTTACGGGTGGATATTTTGGGGGAAGAGAAAGCTTAAGGATGGAGAGCCGAGGGGCAGGAAAATATTAAAATAAAATTTGGGAAAAATATAAAACGGTAAATAATTATTTTCGGAAAATAATTAGTGTAATAGATTTTTAAAGAAATATAAATGGTAAAGGATTATTTACCATTATTAGGAGTTAATATTAAAATATAAGGCCTGATTTATTTTTTTAATATATACCTATCGAATATTATAACATAATACTGGATTATATTATTATATAAAGAATTACTTTTTTAAAAATTAAAATATACGGTATATTTTATAATTTAAACTTTGTATTATAATTATAAAAGCGGGTAAGGGGAATCCGCTTAATTATTATAATTATAACCAATATTTATTCTTTTAACCTTATAATGGCTCCTTTATAAACTTATTAATAATGTCCCCAAATATAATTGGTATTACTTATTAAAGCTGGTCGATTTAGGCCTTAATACTGGTTACCTCGGTAAACCGCCTACCAATATTAAAAAGATCGTATAAATTTCGGCGTTTATTATATTGGCGAAATATTAATTGGCGCTCGTTATTATATACGGGGTCGATCTTCATAATAATACGAGATATTTTATACCCAGCGCCGCTGGTAATATTTTTAATATGCCTAACCAATTTCGAGCGCTATTTATACTTTTATAAAACAACGCGATTAAACCGGTATTCCTAATTATAAAGCTTACGAATATTTATTATAAAAAAGCTTAATTATAATATAAAAGTAATGCCGGCATTATTATAATTTATTAAAAGCTGGGAAAATTCGTACTTAAGGCACTTAATTCGTAGGCTATTTCGCTTCAAATAAAAAAAGGTTCGTTTTTATTTTTATTCGGCGTCCACCGTAATTATAACTTTAAGGCTTCGCTCGAGCTCCGCCTAAAACTGCTTAATAATAAGGCGCTTACTGGTAAATATTACCTCGTATTTTTTTTTCTCCCTATTTAATATAATAATTTATATTTACTAATCGTTTATTATTGCCGGTGCGGCGTTTATAGTTCCGGCGTTTAAAGGTAATTTATTAGGCATTTGGGGCTGGTTAACGCCTCCGTACGGGGTAGGCGTCGAATATTGCTTAGGTTTATAATTTCCGATTAATATAATATTTCGGATTACCAAATTGCTTTCTTACCCCGGTTACCAAGATTGGTAAATATAGCTCGGGTTATTATAAAAAAGGATATTAAACGGGGTCGATTACCGAATAATGCGCTTTTTTTCGTCCGTTTAGTTTTATTTATCCTACTTTTTATTACCGCCCTCCGCTTTATCCGAAAAATTATTATATAATAAATCAAAGCGGCCGATACCGGTATTTATATTGGGACTTTTGGCGCGGAGTGCCTTAATAAGGCTTTTTTCCGCATCCTGGTTAGGTTTTATTATTATATTTTATAACGGATACTTAGGTAAGTATAAATGCCCTAATATACCTCGGTGATTTTCGGGTAACGGTAAATTAAAAATGGGCGGTATGGCCAAATGGGCAAGTCCCCGATTATAAAAATTATCGATAATTTCCTTTATATTGCCCTGCTTTATATTATCGAACGAATAACCTTATATAATTATAATAATTATTATAACCGTAAAAATAATAATCGGGTTAATGTAAGTGGGGTTATGGATAAATTTAATAAGCTCGGAGTTTAAAAGCTCGAACTTGGAGGGGTATTAAAATGGGTTATTGGCCATAAGGCCGGTATTAAATATAATACGCTTGCGGTTTACTTTTTATTCGTTTACGGATATTGTCGAATAGTATATAAATAATTTATTAATTATTTTAATAATCGTAAGTTTGGCCAGTATTATATAAAAAGTCCCCATATTATTAAATCGACGCGCCAAATTGGGCCCTTCGGCCGAGCGATTCCATCGAGGGTTATAGGAAAACCGGTATGGTTTAATTAAATGATTGGTATTTTTTATAATTTTATCCTTTTTCCGT
Organism: Zalerion maritima; assembly: GCA_022664585.2. Classification (NCBI taxonomy): domain Eukaryota; kingdom Fungi; phylum Ascomycota; class Sordariomycetes; order Lulworthiales; family Lulworthiaceae; genus Zalerion; species Zalerion maritima. The sequence continues at coordinate 2,298 of JAKWBI020000811.1, read as the reverse complement.
AGGAAATTATTAAAATTATTATGGTTAATACGGTCGATAATGGGCAGGTGCGAAAATTGGATAAAAAGAATATTTATAATACCAGTATAATGTAAATAAATCCTTAGGTTTATGGCCATTATACGAAATACAGGCGTTAGGTTACGGATATTTATTATAATAAAATTAAATATTCCAAGGTTATTATTAAAATATAAAAGTTATTCATTATAGGGATTATTATAAAGTATTTTGTATTTCCTTATTAAAATCGTTAAGTTTTTTTACTTTACTGGTAATATTAGGTTTATATTAATGGTAATCGTCCACCCCGGCCTTAAATATTGCCAGATATTAAATTGGCCAAACGTATTATTATTAGGCGGGCCTTTATTTTTTATTTTTAGGTTTAATTTATTTTTATCACTTTTTATTGCCTCCTTATTATATTACTCTTTATTTTTTCGTTGTAATAATTCCTTAAAAAATAATATTTTTTCTTTCCGGCGCTAAATATTAAAAATTATAAGGATATTACTATTATTCTCGGAATCGTTATATTACCTGCATTTGCCTTTTAGACCGGTTATTTTTATTACGGGAAGAAGAGTTCGGCCATCGGGCTTGGCGTTTTTAGGGTTATCGGTGCCCCTTTGCATTATAATTAATTTAAGCCTTTTGCCCTTATTCGGGGTTTTATCCCCTGGAGATTAAGGCCGAAAATATTTTCGTTTTATTATTAATATTTATACAATATATTTTTATTGGTTATAATTTATTTTCCTTATTCTCGGGAGGGGGGGGTCGAGGAAGGCAGCCTTTATAATAATATTATAATGAAATCTTTATTTATATTAATCGATTTAATTTATAAGGCAGATTTTTTATATTTTTTATATATTATAAGGGTTTTAAAATTATGGTGGCCAGTATTGGTTTAAAGTTTAAAATTAGGAAAAATTAACGGGTGGTATTTTATAAAAAACTGGGGTAAAGGTTTATTATAAAAGGTAGGTGGGTTATTTATAATAAAACGGGAAATAAAGGTAAGAATTAATATATAAATATTTTTTAGGGTATTATAATAATAGTTTATGGTAAAACCAAGTATAAATGGCTTGAGAATATTTAATAAATATAAATTTAATATTTTATAGATTTAAATAATGTAAAATTTAAGAAAAAGCAGTAAATAAAAAAGGGTATAATAAGGTGTAGATATAAAATAAATACGCGTTTAATATATGTATTGGGAAATATTACTTATTATAAAATATAAAGATTAAAAAGATTAATGGGTTAATGATAAAACCACGGACGCCTTTATTAAATTCCTTACCCCGCAAAATACCCATAACGCCTTCGAAAAGCTCCGGGGTTCCCGCCATTATAATAAGATCGGCAATCGTAATATTACCGTCCAACTTTTTTTATACTTAGAGCTTTAGGGAGCCCTATTCCCCCATACTAAGGGCCCGAGGTAATTAAACAATATTACTCCCGTGCTCGAGGAGATTATAAAGGACGAGCCGTTTAATAGGTTTTAATATATTATAACGAGCGAGAAGCTCGCTGGTATAAAGAGGTGGTGTTTAAATCCTAAAAGGGCAAGTAATATTTTATAAAGTTTTTTTTTTTCTTTTTTTCTTTTTTTATTCCAATCTTTAATATATCTATTATTATATCTCCTTTACGTTTAACGCTTTATAATTATTACATATGGACGCACTATACCTAAATATATTTTCGTAAAATTTATTATACTCCCCAAATAATAATACGATATATTTTTCGTAAATAATATTATACGAACTGCTTACTCGTTTTAAATAAAAGCAGATAAACTCCACAATATTTTTTTATTTTAGGTTTTAAATTGTTTAAAATTTAAAACCCATCGCTATATAAATATTCATTTTACCTGCGTTCCGCTTAAAAATATGCCTATTTTTATATATACATACGTAATTGCGTTCTTTTTTTTTATTCCCCCGCGAAATGGAAAACAAAGCGAACCAAACAATGTAAATTTATATATTTATTAGGCTGGTAAAATAAAGCACGGCGGGAATATAAAAGTAAGGCTTATTATATATTTCGATGTCCGAATAGTGGAAAATGGGTGCTCGGATAAATGGACGAATAAATAGGCTTTTATAATCGATAAAAGAAAAAGATACCTTATAATAAATATATATATAATAATATAGGTATTTGGAACCTTAATTAAAAACACGGAACGTATTATATTCCTAAATATTACTTATTTTATTTATTATTAATAATAATAAATAGTAGTGTATTTATTATGCATAATTT
>JAKWBI020000810.1:0-19587 GCA_022664585.2 Zalerion maritima | reverse complement strand
ATTAAAATAATATATTAAAATAATATATTAAAATAATATATTAAAATAATATATTAAAATAATATATTAAAATAATAAAGGATCTTCGACCTTACACCAACACCGCACGTGATTAATCAGTAAGATTAACCAATTATAATATAAATACGCCGCGATACCGCGATGCGATAAAAGGGGAGAGAATAAACGGCGATGGCGATTAAAAGGAAACCATTGTCGGGATTATTAAAATATTTTTCCAGCTTTTGCCGGAAAAGTATAGGGACCTTTAGCCATTCGTAAAAATACTGATAATAGCCCTATTTAAGATTACGGGCGAGGAATTAACGCCCCCCAATATTTCCACCCTTATAAATAATGCCCCGACCGCGATTATATTAAAGGGAAAAAATAAAACCAAGGAATAAACGGATAAGATTATCCGGATTGCCCTACTTATTTAAAATAGGCCTAATAAGCCTAAATAATCTAAGACGGCCCCCGGGCCGCCTAATTATATTATTATGGTAGCGAAACCGGCCACGCCGCCCGTATAAATACGCCCACCCATAATAAATATACCACCAAATGTAAAAAAAAGGCTTTTTATATTTTAAAGCGGAGGAAAATTCCCCATTATAAGCGTAATCGAAATGGTTATATATATTAACCGGGCATTGGGAGAAAATACCGTAAAGGTAATAAATAAATTTTCCAGCGGCGATTAAAAATTAATACTTACCCCGGTTATAAAGAAAAAGGCCATGGTAAACCGCCAATAAATTAAATAGGTTTTTGGCCCCGGGCCAAGCCTTATTATCCCGTATTATTATGTACGGGTTATTATTCCGGAAAAAATACACCTAGGTTTTAAATAAAATATATAAAAGGTATTATATACCTTACGGGCGGAAAATAATATCCCCTTATTTAAGTAGGCTAAGTTTATTAACCAAAATAGGCCAGGGGCCCGAATAACGGCCCTTTTTTATATTTATAAAAAGGAGAAGGTAAATAAGGTAATAAGGGGAATTAAATTCCGATCCTTTTTTTACCCGGTTATAATTTTCGTTATAAACGAAACGGCGGTGTAATATTAATATTATTAATATTTCGATTATAAGGAAAGGTTTTACGGGAAACGCCCACGGTACGGAAAATACCCCAGCGCTAACCACCCGGAAAAGAAATATATGGCACAGTTTAAATACGCCAATTACGCCGGAAAATACCACGCCAAAAATAGGGATTGCCTAATATAATAAAAGGAAACCAAAAAGGCTAAAATAAGGCGTGCCAAAATGCCCAGAAAATTTACCAAGCGATTTACGGCCACGGCCCCGCCCCCGGCCAAATAATTAAAACCCATACCCATACCTTTTTAATTATTAACCAGGCCTAAATAACCGCCATTAATACCCGTATAAAAATTAACGGTAATAATAAAACCCGAATTAATAAAGTTTATGTATAAACCACCCCGTATTTTATAATAAGGAGTAAAAAATATTAAAAAAAAATAATTAAACGCCTTAAATATAACCGCCAATAACCCTAACCAATAATAATTTAATATATAATTAAAAGCAGGGGAAAAAAAAAAAAAAACGGATAGCCCGGGGCTGGGGGGGATAGTAATTCCCTCGCTTAATATTAAAGCGCCCTTAATATAGGAATTAATATAGGAGCTAATATAGGAATTAACGAATACGGAGATGGAAATAAAGGATATAGTTTAAAAAAAACCGCCCCTAAGCCTAACCCATACCCTTATCCTTATTTATAATTAGGATTATCCGAATACTTTTATAAAATACCTATAAAAAGGCCGAATATATTTAATAGGTATTTACCTTGGGATATAAAATTATAAGATTATAAAAATACTTAATACCCGGCCGCCCGTTTAAAACGGGTAAAATAACCGGTTATAAAATATACGCCAGCGAAAAAATAATCGTTTATATTATTATAAAACTCCCCCTATACGTATATAATATTAATATAATTATTAATAATATTATAATAATTATATTTAAAAATATAGGTATATTTATAAGCCTTATATATATTTATTCGGAGCCGGCCAAAGCGCGTAACGCCTTATTAAATTTACCACTCCTAATATTTATAAAAATTAACGCACCGAATAAGGCCTTTTTATTTAAAAACTTTAATTTATATTACCTAATATAAAACTAATATTAATATATATTCCCCCACGTAAAAAACCTCTTTTAATTGGTTAAAATATGGAATTTAAAATTAAAAACCCCTTTTGGAAAAATTATAAAACCAGCGGCCTATAAAAACCGCCCCTTTATTATTAATTATATTTAGGCCACCCTAAACCTAAACGGGAATATTACCAGCCCGCCCTTATTTACGGGTTTAAACCATATACCGCAAGCCTATAAACTTTATAAATATAATTTAACGGGCCTTATACCCTTATACCGAAACTGGAAAACGCTTAATAAAAAGCTTATAAAGGCCACCGCAGCCAAACTTTTCCGACCATTATATAATATACGCCCGGAAAACCCCTAAAAAATAAACTTAATATTAAAAAACCTATTTATAATCCTAATTATAATGGTAAATAAAATGGCCCCCTTACGGATACCCAAAAAAGGCCGTTAAAGGTAACCGGGGTGGACTAAGGAAATTTAAACTTTTTAACGTTAAGCGGCGTATACCTAATAATAAGCGCGCCAAATGCCCTTAAATGCCCGGGAACGGTAATACCAAAAGAAATATTTATTATTCCGTAATGCCCTACGAGACTAATCCCGGGGGGAATGGTAAAAGGTATTCCATAAGGTATCCGGGGATTTTAAAAAACTTTAATTTATTAAAAAATGGGTAAGGAAATACGACCCGAAAAACCCGCCCCTTATAAGAAAAATGCCTATATTATAAAGGCCAGGGTCGGAAAAAACGCATATTACGATTAATATAAAAGTAATAATATTAGTAAAGAAGTTTTTCTTATAGGTAATATTAAATTAATAGCCGCCGCCGCCACCGTTAAACGCCCCCGTATAGGTCCCAATAAGCCTAAACATTATTATAAAAAATATAGAATAGGCCTTTAAAAATACGCAACCATAAAAAGCCTTAGGCCTCGATATATTCCCCACGGGTTTTTTAAAAATTTACGGTAAATTATTGGTTTAAATACTGGCCACCTTATATAATATAAGCGTATATTTGGTATATTGGCTAAAAAAGTTCCGGTAAGCGATGGTAATAGTATTACCGAAACCAGGGAAAATACCCGCCTAATTATAATAAATCGAGGAATAAAGGCCCATCGCCTTATTTAATTATCTGGCCAAGCCCATGGAAAAAATTATGGCCTAACGGGTATTAAAAATAACGGGCGGTATAAACCTATTACCCCCTAAATAATTTAAAAATAAGCCTAAATAATTTACCAAGTTTATTATAATATTAATGGTTTAATTGGTATATACCGCTTGGGCGGAAAAGGGGATTATCTCGCTTTTCTAATTAAACCTAACCGGTATTTTTAACCGGATATATTACGGCTGGTTTTTTGTAATCCTTAGGAACGGGGGTTTCCCCCTTATATTAATATAATAATTATAAAATTAGCTTAAAAATAAGCAGGCTAAATTAATGGTTAATGGTATTAATATTATAATTAATATTCCCGTAAAGGTACCATAGGGATTATCATTATTACCTATTTTATTCCTATTATTCCTCCGGCCATTATATAATAAACTATACCGCCTAAAGCTTTAAATTACCGGGTTTATAAATAATATAAACCTTTTAACCGTGGGAAAAATTTATAATAAATATGGTAATATTCTTAAATAGGTTTATATGGTAAAAAAGGAATAAATTAAAGCGGTAAGGATATAATTTACCCTAATTAAATCGGAATTAATATATTTCCGGTAACGGGGTATTATCCCCAGGGCCCTTATATTAGGCCGGGAAAAAATACCATTAATATTAATAATTAATGCCCGCTTTTTAAGGGTATAGCTTAACCACCGTTTTATTTGGGCAGCCCATATTAAGGTATTAAAAGGAAAATTAATAAAATAAATGCTTATCCTAATCCGCCTAATAAAATCCGCATAGGGTTATAAAATTAATTAGGCCAGGGTATTATACACGGTAATAATATAATCGCTTATAATATACGCCGTCGGGATTATAATAAAAAAGGGAACCAAAGGAGATATTTATATTATAACCAAGGCCATGGTATTATACCAAAATAAGGTATTATAATATATTAATAAAGCGTATAAACGAATATTAATATATTTATTAAAGGCGGAAATAGGCGTCCCCCCCTTAAACCTTTATTTAAAAATACATAAAAAAGCGGCCGAACGCCGCCTATAAACGTTAAGGATAAAAAGGTAAATTAAATAGGCCTTTAAAACGGTTAAATTATATTTCCGGCGCCGCTATACCTTATATAAACCGACCCCCCCATTATATACCATGGTAAAAAATAAAAACCCGGTAATAATACTGTATATTTAATAAAAAAAACGGTTCCGGGCGTAACTTTAAATAAAAATAATTATAAATATTATAACCCCCCTAATCCGTACCAAAAAAGGTAATTATTAACCCAAAAAAATTTACCGGAAACCGAACGCCCGGAAATCCTAAATATTGGCGCTTTTTTAAACCAAAACGGAATATATTGGTTTGCGGGAATTCCTATATAAAATATAAGTCCCCGGGTACGACTTGCCGGATTACCCTTATAAGAAAGGCCCCCAAACCATTAAATATTTATTTATATATTATACCAATAAAAAATCGGAGTAAATAAGGGCCAGGGGGTTAATTAGGCCTAAGTAAATACACCAGGCATTATATAAGGAGAAAATATTAAATTTGGCCAAATTATTAATTTAATCGGGCTGGCTGCCAAAATACCGAGTAATAAAAGCCCTATATATACGGGCGGAAATTACGGTATAAAAGGAAGTAAAGGACGCGGGAAATAAGAATTAATCCTGTTTAGGTTAAAAAAGGGGCCCAAAACGCGTTTTTAAAAAGGAAAACCGCAGGATGGTAAAGGTACCGGAGACGGGGTTTTCCCTTTACCATAAGGCAAGGTTTTTCCCTAAAAAAAATATATATATTAAATATATAAACGCGGCTAGCGTCGCGATAGGCTCCCTGGCAATAGGCCAGTGGTAAGAAATAATAAATAAAAAAAATAATATATTAAAATAATATATTAAAATAATAAATCTCCCAATAAAAATAATAGTATTGTATATATAAATTAAATAAAATTAAAAAAACAAATTGGATTATAATATATATAATTAATTAATTAATACTATAAAATAAGATTTTATGAAAAGAAAATATTAAAAAGGGGTAGTAAAAATGGGTAAGAATATAATAAAAAGTTATAGTTTTATTTATTTATTAAAAACATATATTAATTTTTTAAGTACATTTATTATAATCGAGCTTTTAAAATTATATATATTATAAAATATAATAATAATATTAAATATAGTGTGTACACCTTAAATTATAATTTTTATATTATTATAAACACACCATTTAAGCGTATAAATTATAATCGTTTTAAATTATATTGGCGGTTTAAAATATCCGCCTTAAACGGTAGGATAATTGTAAGGAATATTAATTAACCCGGGATTTACCCGGGACCTTTAAGGAAGACCTTCCTAAAAAAAAACCATTAGGGATTATTTAATATAGTATAATAAATACTTTAAAAGAATTTCAAAGTTTTAAAAATTAAATTCTTTCCTTTTTTAAAAAATATAAGCTTTTAAAATAATTATATAATAGGGTTTATAGGTTTATTATATGAAAAGATTCGGCAAGGTGTAAAAAATTAAAATAATTGGGATAATTACGCTAAAGGATTATTAATACTTTATCCCAGAAAGGTTTTCCGTACTAATCCCGGGTAGGACCCGGGTAGATTAATATTCCTTATAATTATCCTCCCTTTTAAGGCGAATATTGTCAACCGCCATAACGGTTTAATAATATTATAAATCATATAATAATTATAAAATGGTTATATTTATATAAAAGGTACAAGCGCGGGCATAAGTATTATACCCGACGGCGCATTGTATATTTAATAATATATATAGGCTTAAAAGCTCGGTTCCCGTGGTTATATATTTCCACGGTAATATACACTTTTTATCAATAAAGAGATATAACCCTTTATTAAATTATTACCCACTTCTTAATACATCTCTTTTAAAATTAATTTAATTTAATACCAATCTATAAATTCAATTCATTAATCCTATATATTATAATTTAGCATTTTTTATACTTTTCTTACTTCATATAATGAATATTCCCATATTTAATTAATATGTTATTATATTAATTAATCAATTATTAAACCCATTATTATTTTCTATTTTTAATATACATAAAGGCACCTTGCCTAACCTTCCCACAGCATGAACCTATGGACCCCTTTATAAATCTAAAGCTTAATAATATATTTTAACTTTAAATAAATATTTATATAATATTTTGAGTTTAATTATGGCAAATATTTTCATTTATAAAGGCGTTTCTTAAATAAACATAATTCGTTATCTTTTTTATTACCAATTAATTATTATATAGATTGTTTATATTTTATTAATAAAATATTCAGTATAAAATAATTATAATAATAAATATAATATAATGTAAATTTGGTTTTTAAACATATTATAATAAATATTTATAATTTATATTAAAAAACTATAAAAAAATCCTTTTATAATTTAGCTGGCTTTATAAGTATTATGTCGTTTTAATTTGTACCCCTTTTGGTCACGTAATATATAATTCATTTAAATTTGGTTTATAATATAAATTAATATTAATTCGATTATATTATCTTTCACAAAAATTAAAACTTAATATTTATATAATATTTATTACTGATTCTTTATATTATTTTAATTACCTTTATTATTTATAATCTTTTTTAAGTTTGTTTTGAAAAAGAATTATTATTCTTTTTATTATTAATTTATATTAAGTAATTTGCTTGGTTCGTTTATTTTTTATTAATATATCTTTTAGTATAATAAGACTTTTATTTATAATGGGTTATTTTTAGGGTATCCCATACGTTTTATATATTATATTTAAAGCCTATTTTTACTATTATATTTATTTTAATACTTATACTTTTAATTTATATTCCTATTTTACAATAATATATAAATCCTAATACTTTAATATTATTTACATTTGGCCTTTAATTATAAATTATTTTGTATGAAGTTTCGACTTTTATGCCACCATAAGGAAACCTTTAATATAAATATGCATTTATACATATCGGTTTACCGTTTTAATATGGTACCTAATTAACATTATATGTAATATAGCAAATTTTATTTAATAATCTATATTTATTCATTATATAAACCTATATGACTGTTTTTAATATAACGTTAAGAATTAATGAAATATTTAAAGATTTCCTACGAATATTAAAGATATATGAGTTCCTAATGCCATATTATAATTATTCGCAAAGACGTTTATACTAGGTTTCATTATATTATATTCGGCCTTAACTTTAAATAATTAAAGTATTTAAATCCCTTAACTTATTTTTTAATAATAATATTTATAAACCGCGTATTCCTTTATATATATATGCTATAATATCTTAATATTAATTATATCTTGGAAATATTCAGGTCGCCAAAGCTTAATAATATAATATTTAAATACTAACTTCTAGTATAATGTTTTTGATTATAATTCATTTTAATATGAAAGTTCGTTTATAGACGAACTGTATTTTGTGGTATTTTATTATAATTATTACCCTTCGGCGGGAGGCTTAAAACCGAATTCATTTATTTATTTATATAACCTTTAAGCATTATTCTAATATTAATAAATTTAAATTATATTAAACCATTACTTTATATTTTATATTTTATTTTATTACCCTAATTTATTAAGGCAATTTAGGTATAAACAAAGAAAAAGTTACCTTTCGGTATATAATCTAATGTAAATTATATAAATATAAAATAAAACGATTTTTAATTAAGGAAATATAAAAAAATTATAAATTAGTTTTTAAATAAATAGGAAAAATATTTAAATAATTTAAATTATTATAACTTTTTATACCTAATAGGAAAATTATTCGGTATTTTAGAATTTTTATATATTTCATAATAATTATAATTTAAAATTTATAATACGATTTATTTAAATATATTTTTATATTATCCTAATATATTTTTATTATATTTACACTTAAAGTAATTTATATAATATATAATACTTTTTTTTAAACATAATACTAACGTCCTTTATAAATAGGGTATAAAATTTAAAGATTATTCAAAGGTTTTGGATTTTATTATTTTTAATTAATATGGCCTGATTATAAGGCCGGTTTTGATGAAAAAAAATAATACAAACGGAGGTATTTATATATTTTCCTTTACCTATTTAAATTTAGGCATAAAAGCTTTTAACCCATATTTTAAAAACTTATTATATAATAAAAGGTATTAGGATTTACCCCCCTTTATTTAACTGTCGCCTATACGGTTAATTATTAAGGATAAAAATATTAAATCTTTATTTTTTAATATTAATTTTTTTAACTTTATATTACAAATTAAAAAATAAATCTTTTAATTTAAAAACCTCGTTATTATAAAATAATTATTAGGTAATATTTCTAACCGAACCTTTATGGTTATTAAATATATAAAACAATATAAAGGATAAAACATTTTTATAAAATTATAATTTTTACCTTTTAATAAAAATTAACCAATAGCCGTACTTTATTTTCATAATCCTTTATAACAAAGAAAATTGTTAAAATATAATTAATAAAATTGCTTAAAAATAAGGGATTTAAAAATAAAGCCTTTATAATTATACAGGCGTGTTAAAACTTCCCAGGCACCTTGAGCTAAAATTATATGTCTGATTTATAACAAAGGACCATCGATTATTATTAATTTAATAATTACCAAAACCTTGATTTAAAATATATACTATATATTAATAATTATATTATAAACCTATCTTTTATTAAACGGGATTTGATTTTAAAATATAAGAATTTATAATGGTTTATATTAATAATGTATAAGAAAACTTTCCAAATTTATAACTCTATTAAAGAAATGGGCATAAAAATCCCTTATGATTTTAAAAAATTATTACCTTATATATATTATAAATCGGAAAAAAATTAAAAGGATATTAAAGAAAAGGTTTAAAATTATTATATTATTAAGGGGTATAGTAAATATATATATAAAGGCCGAAAAATTAATATTAATATTTTTTTTTAAAAAAGTGTAAATTTTAAATTAAGGATTATAATATAATATAATATTTAATATATAATTTAAAATTTATAAAATTATAGATTATTTATAGGTAAAAGAATAATAATAAATAATAAATAAAAAGGTATAGTATTATAATATTAAGTTTTTTAAAAAGAAATATATAAAATTTTAAAAAATCTAAATTTCGACCTTATTATTTATAGGAAATATATTATATATAATATATAATATATTGAATTAAATAATAAATATAGGCATGAAAATATAAAAATATAAAATTAAAGGTTTATTGAAATTTTTAAATAATAAAATTAGGAATTATTATAAAAAAATTATATATATATAATATATTATTATAAATTTTCGGCACTTTAAATCTTTTATTCGGAGTTTTAGTTTTAATATATTATTATTTTATTAATTATATAATTAGTATTTTATTTTAACCGTAATGTTTATTATTTTAAACTTTTTATTATCTTAATTTTACGGTAATACTTTTAATATTATTCGGCATAATCCTTCGGCTTTGTAATACGGTATATATTTTCTGGTAAATAAAGCTTTAACCCTAAGGTATTTTATATTACTTGCGGTAAATAGGCTTATAATTTTAAAATATTAGGACCTTATTCCTAATAATATAAAAGAGATTTTAATACCTGGTTTACCTTTTCTATTTAGTGATCGATTTAAATATAAAATATTATTTATAAATGGCCTTTAATAATAAAAGAAAAATTAAAATTAAAGTTAAAGTTATTCGTAGGTAGGGGTAATATTAATAATAAGATTATCATGGGTCCCGTATTATAATTTCACCTTTTTATATAATAATTGCATTAAGCTTTAAATAATAATATTATTAATATTTTATAAATAAAAATATTCCAAGATTAATATATGTATATAGTATTATAAAAATTCTATTAATATTTTTATATTATTTATAATTAATAATAAATTAATATAAAAATCCATATATAGGTCGATTTTAAGCCGTAGGTATTAATACAAAATTGAAAAAAATTAAAAATATAATATTTTTATATATTTATTATTTTATAAATAATGTTTCCGTTAATATACATCCAACCATATTTTTATTTTTTTCTTAAAATATTTCTAATTTAATAATTTTATTTTTAAATTTCACGAAATATTTTACCAAATCATTATTATTATACAGTTTTATGAATTTTATCGGAATAATTATACATTCCGTAAGGGGTATCGACCTGTTAGGGATTTACCGGGATTAATACGGAAAACCTTCCTGGGATAAGCCGTTAAAAATCGTTTAATATTAAATAAGCGATCCTTTTAAAATATAAAAATTAAAAAACCTAAGTTGTATTATTATTTTAAAAAGTAAATATTAAAAAATATTAATTATAATATATTTATTATTATTATAATTATATTGAATTTTAATACTTTATTTCAGGTTTATAGTTTTAATAATTTATAAGGGTTTAACCACTTAAACTATTATATTATAATTTGTAATATTTAGTATTGGACAATTTTTCATTTTTAAACGTTTATTACCCCCCCCCCCCCCCCTCCCTCTTCCCATTACTATTATATTCTTTATTATATAATAATCGTATAATAAACGGATCTAAATCTATTTAAAATACTCTATTAATATATATATAAAATCAAAAAAATAAGCCGATTTACTTTCTGTACAAACTTTCGATTAATCCATTAATAGTAATGGTAAAAATAATACATAGAAATATAAAAAAGAGAAAAGGGAGAGGATATATATATTAATATTAAAAAGGAGATATATTATAATAATATATAATGGAATAATCGTAAAGGTCCTTTTGTGGTAATATAATACCTTTACCTAAACTGCTTTCCCCTTACCCCCCTTCCAGATAATATTTAAATTAAATAAGCGAATAAATAATAAACCTTTAAGGCATTAGAAAAATAAAAAATAAATTTTAAATCATTATTAAAAATACGGTGATTTTTGGCAAGTTATATAATATTTACCATATTAAGATTTTCTTAGCCATAAACTTACCTTAAATAAAACTTTAAAATTATAATATAATGCCTCAGTAAAACGCCAAGCATTGAATCAATATCAAAACAAAGCTAAAATATAAAAGAATGTTTGTATTTATTTTATTTTATTTTATTTTGGTGGATGCGGGAATGTGCGTATTTTCCAAAAGCCATATAATAATATAATTGGGTATATAATTAGGCCGCCCCTCATTTTCTTTCCGCCTAATAATTACCTTTATAATATACTTGAAAAATAAAATAAAAACCGTAAATAAAATGTTGAAAATAAAATAAAAATTATAATCGAAGAATAATTATTAAAGTATTATTTTATATATTATTATATATTTTTACTTATTTTATATAGGCGAATGCGGCCTGGTATATATGGCAGGTATATATTCACCCAAGCCATATAATAATATGGTTAAATATATAATTAGGCCGCCCCTGATTTTTTTTCCGCCTTATAATACCGTCCATAGTAAATTTTAAAAATAAATTAAAAAACGTAAATAAAATGGTAAAAATAAAATAAAAGGTGTAATTAAAAGGTAATTATTTAAATAGTATTTTACAATTTGAATTTATTTTCATTTATTTTATTTAGGCGGATACGGGCTGATGCGTATATCAGGTATGTATTTATTAAAACCATATCATAATATAATCAGGCAGGCATATAATTAACCGCCGCTGATTTTCTTCCCGCCGCACGATGCCGTTTATAATAAATTTCAAAAATGAAATAAAAAACGTAAATAAAATAGTACAAATAAAATAAACCTGCGATCGAAAGATACTTATTTAAATATTATTTTATTATTTTTTATTATTTTCTATTTAGTTTATTCGGGCCGATGCGGCCTAAAGTGCATTTACCAAAAACCATATAATAATATGGTTGGGCACATGATTAATACGCCCCTTATTATTTTCCCTCCTTATAATTCCGTCCATGGTAAATTTTATAGATTATATAAACCATGGAAGTAAAATCGTAAAGGTATAAGAAAAACTACCATAGGGCGATATTATTATAAATATTATTTTTCCAAATTATATTTATTTTTAATCCTTTTTATTGGGCGAATACGGCCACATTTATTACTGCTTATATATTATATAAGAAATTAAATGATATGATTAACCCGCCCCTAATTTCTTCGCCGCTTTAAAATTCCATCCGCAGTAAATCTTACAAATAATATATATAATATAAATAAAACCGTAATAATATAAAAAAAGCTGCTATGGAAAGGTAATTATATAAATATTATTTTTCCGATTTTTATTCATTTTCAAGTATTTTATTTAGGCGGATGCGGCCTGCCGTATATCCACACTTTGGGGTACGCACAGACCGATTATTATTGGCCTAATTTTATATGCCAACAATTCTTAGATCTTTTAAAAATTAATTAATAAGGCCATAATTTTTTATTTCGTGCCGAAATAAGAGCTTTTAAATTTAATATATTATTTTTAAAATTAGGCCCTTTTTTAAAAAATATTAAACCCCTAATCTTATCCTAAAAGATGAATTTTTACCTAATTAAAAAAATCTGTATAATTTTTGATTTTTAAATTAATTCCCCCTTATGACTTTTAATCATCCCTTATAGGCTTAATAATTTTAAAAAGCGAATATTTGACTTCTTTATATTTATTATATATTCCTAATAATAATTATACCCGCGCCCGTAGCTTTTATATATGTATAAATATTTTATAATTATTATATAATTAATAATATCTTGAGGCCATAATGGTGGTTGAGAGTATATACCCTTAAGGGGAGAATAATCATAAAAAAGATTAATTTACCCGTGACTTGCCCGGGATTAGCCCGAAAAATCATTTTAGGATAAAATGCTAAGGACTTTTTAATATAATATAAGCAATCTCCCAGGGAATATAAAAATAAAAAAACTTGGATTTTTTACTTTTTTTAAAAATAAGCTTTTAAAAAACTAGTTATAATATACCTATTATTATTTTATTTATTTTAATCTTTTGCATTCTACCTAACCTTTCTATAAGGTAAGTTTATAAACCCCATTAAAATATTTATATTTAACGGGTATTAATCAATAAAAATAAAAGACCACCGGGTATAATATTGCGGTTTCGCGCTTTCAAAAAAGGTAAAAGTTTATTACCCATCCTGAAGAATTAAAATTTAAAACCGTTTCCGCCGCCGAATCGAATTATATTAAAATCAAGGGGCTATAAAACGGGCTTTCTAATAATTAAAATACTTCGGATTTAATAAAATTAAAATAAAACTTTTTTCCTTTTATAAAAAGGGCGGAAAGGAGGAATTTTAAATTAAAGAATTAATCGATAAATCTTTTATGAAAATAAATAACCCTTAAAAAGGCGCGAACCCCTTAATAATTATACGCGTTTTTTATTTACGTATAATTTATAATTTTTCCGGGTTTATATATATTCCCTTTGTAGTATTATACTAAAGCTAATAAAAATAATATTTTTATTATAAAATTATAATTAATTAGGTTTAATTATAAACCGGTCTTACAAAATTCTTTTTTAATTTACCCTTTTCTTTGTATATAATTTTATTTTTTATTATTTAATAAACCAATACATTATATATATATGCCTTATAAAATATATTAAGGAATTTATATAAAATATTATTTATATATTATGAAAAATCAAAATTCCGCGATGTTAAAATTTAATGGAATTACTTTTTATTTATTTATATTCGTGGCGGATATATAATTTATATTAGGCGGTTTTAATATTTATGTTAATAAATTAATGCGCCGTAAATAAGTTCCTTTATATATTATAAATACGCTATATGTAATGGGGTCCACAGGTTTACCCTGTGGGAAGGTCAGGCAAGGTGTAAAAGGCTAGAATAAATGGGATGGTAATAAGTATATTATAGCCAGTCTTTTTAAGAGTTTATTTTTAAAAAGAAAAAAAGAAGCCGAGTCCCTTTATTTTTACGTCCCCTGGGGGGATCGCTTATATTATATTAAAAGATCCTTAGTATTTTATTCCAGGAAGGTTTTCCGTACCAGTCCCGGGTAGGTCCCGGGTAGGTCGATATTTCTTATAATTATCCTTCCCTTTAGGGCGGATATCCTTAACCGCCATTACGGCCTAAAAGTATTATAAATTATATGGTAGGTATAAAATGCTTGCGTTAATATGGAAAATATAAGCGCAGGCGTGGTTATTATATATAATGGCGCATTATATATATAATAATATATATAACCTTAAAGGCTCGGTTATTATAATTATATATTTTTATAATAACGCATACCCTTTTATAAATAAATAAAATATAACCCTTTATTAAATTATTACCCATTTTTTATTACCTTTTTTTTAATATTTCCTTAATATAATATTAATTTACAATCCAAATTTCGTTTTAATTAATTTAAATAATTAATCGAATATAATATTACCTAACTTTTATTTATATTTTATTTTATTTTACCTAAATAATACCTTAATATATATTAAGCGATTATTTATATTAATTGTTTTATTATAATAAACATTATACTTTATTATTATTATAAGATTAAGGTATAATATTATTATTATTTTATAGGGTAGCGGGACCGCGGCGGTATTATTTTTGGTAAAAAGTACGCTTATATATACTGCCGGCGCCGCATTATAAATAATATTAATTTATTGCGCGAGCCTAATCGTTTTAATAGGCTTGCGCGGCCGGATTATCGTTAGTTTAGGGGAATTATTATATTATATAATAATTATAATAAAAATAATAATTTTTATAAATAAGTAATATTCCCCAAGTATTCCTTTCGGGTTAACGTATTATTAACTAAATAAAAAGCCTATTACGGGTATAAAGGGTAATTTTAACGATCTTTTTAAAACGATTATTTAATTTAAAGATTATCGTTTGTCGGTATATATTTATCGAGGCATTTTCCTGGTATTTACCGGGTATTAATATAATAAAACAGCGTTTCCCTTTTAATAAAAATAAGGTCGCCGCCGACCTTAATGCGGTTGGCGAGCTTATTTTTAATATCGGGCATTTTTATAAACTTAATAAAAAGTTTTATAATTACCAGGCCCTCTTATTATATTACGAGTAGTAATATTATTTTAAATATAGGCTTATTAATAAAAAAAAAACCGTATTACCGTAAATAATACCCTAATATAATATTAATAATAGGAGAGTAATATTACTAATTTTATTTCCCTTTTTAAAACTTTACCACCTATTAAGCCATAATAATGGGTCGCCGTTCTTTTCTGGCCCAGTTTATATAGCGATTTCCCTTAAATATTATAAGTTTTATCCCGATAAAACGCTTCCCTAATAATATATTAACGATTTTAAGGTGATTAGGGTGCGGTTGGTAATAAAGTTTAAAAATCTTATTTTATGCCCCGCCTGGTACCAGGTGACTTTGGGTTTGCGGCCCTGCATATGGCAAAATGCCATTTTATGGAGCGCCTGTATAAGGTGGCGGAGGACGCGGGAGTGTCCGATAATACTATTAAGGAGCTATTACGCGAATTGCCTTATTTTAATAAATTAAAGGCCTAAATACGTTCGGGATCTTGGGGGGGTTCGGTTAAAGTTTTAGGGGTAATATTATGGCGTTTCCTTAACGAGAAATCGGGTATAAATCCCGATAATATTTTTTATGGTCTATTATAATGTGTGGTATATAGGTGCCTATAGGGGTAGGCCCGGGGGGGGTCTCCCTTATTAATATAATAATTAATACCGGTACTTTTATATTTTTAATATATAATTATATATTTCGTATTCGGGGCTTATATTATTTAAGTATATAATTAGGGATATACTGATAATATTTTTGTGTTTACCAAGGTAAGCTTTTTTTTCGCTTTTAGGATCCCCTTGGGTTCCTTTTCCTGCTTTTTTATTTTTTAAACTTAATTATTATATTTATTATATTTATTATATTTTTTTCCGGGATCCATTAATCGTACTCCGGAGGCCATCCCATTTAGCGAATTAGGTAATACCAGTCGCCCTAATATTTGCGCTTATTTAATACCTATTCGATCTTCTATTATTTCGGGTTCTCCTTAAGGTCCGGTATTAGGAAAGGGTTTTTTTACTCGCCTAAGCGGTTTTTTTACGGCTCCAAAAGGCTTATATGGAAAATATTATATAATCTTAAGTATTTACTAAAAAGGGCCAAACAATAGGCCTGCGATCTTATAATATTAAAAACTTTAAATGGTCCGATAAACCTTAGGGCCAGTTTATACGATAGGAGTTTAAAACGGATATTTTTGGTTAAAAGTTTAACCAAATCGCCATACCTATATTATTTTGGTTAATAACATTTATTATAGGCATTTTTTTAATATTGCTAAGCATTTTTAAAATACTTTTTAAGCGTTTCCCTTATTATATATAGGTTTTCCAGCCTGGCTTTTATAGTGGGTACCCTTTTTAAAGTAAGGTTATTCTCGGCCTTATATTTAAATTTTAGGTTATACCTTATTAATGCTTAAAAGGGTAAGGTAAGTATATTAAAATACCTTATATTATTATATATAAATTCTGCTTATAATAATAGGAACGCTTAATTTAATTAGTTTTAGGTGGTATAATAATATAAGAAATATTTTAATACCTGGTTTACCCTTTCCGTTTGGCCATCGGTTTAAGGGTAAAACGCCATTAATAAGCGGCGTTTAATTTTAAAATAAAAATATAATTTAAATTAAAACTTGTTTATAAATAGGGGTCCCCTATTATTAATAATACCGTTAAAGGCCCCGTATTATAATTTAACCTCCCTATAAAATAATTATATTAATTCGGAAACCGTAATATTATTATATACGGGTAGGAAAATTCCAAGCTTAATATATTTATATATTACCATAAGGATTATGTCCACCTTTTTAAAATTATTTATAATTAATAATAAGCCAGTAATAAAATCCATAAAAAGTTCGCTTATAAAACGCCGGGGTATTGGTAAAAAAACCATGGGATTATAATAATAATATTTTAATATATTTATTTTTTAATAAATATTATATTTATTAATATACTCGGCCACGTTTTTACTTATTCTTAATTAAAAATATTTCCGATTTAATAATTTATTTATTTTAAATTTACCGAAATATTTTGCCAAGGGATTATTATGGTAAAGCTGTATAAGCTCCCTCCGAATTATAAATTCCCTTAAAATAATTATACATCCCTTAAATAATAAAAGGCTATTTGGATTTTTTTAATCTGGGTTTTTAAAAACTTAAAGCTTACCTAATATTAAGGTGATAATCTTTTTAATATATATTAGGTTAATACTTTATAATTATTTAATATAATTATATAGGCTTTTATTTATAAATAAATATAATTTCTCCTTTACCGTGGTAGTTTTAATTATTATTCGGGGTAGGGCCATTTTTTAAGGTTTTTTTATAAGGTCCGTTTAAAAGTACTTAAATAATAGCTTATTTAATCTTTAGGGTTATATGGCCCTAAGGTTATATACTTTAGCCATTTTCCTTTATAATAATAAAAAAAATTACCTTTCGCCGGAATTTTTAAAATATAATTAGGCCTTTTTAATGGGGTATTGGTAAGGTTTCGCTTACCTATT
Organism: Zalerion maritima; assembly: GCA_022664585.2. Classification (NCBI taxonomy): domain Eukaryota; kingdom Fungi; phylum Ascomycota; class Sordariomycetes; order Lulworthiales; family Lulworthiaceae; genus Zalerion; species Zalerion maritima. Next base: position 1,571 of record JAKWBI020000810.1, on the reverse strand, counting down.
TGGTATTTAATTTTAAAATCGAAGGGGGCCAAATATATATACCAATATATTTAGCGGCTATTTAATTTTTATTAATTTATAAAGGTTTAAAGGTTAAAATAATCCGAAAGGATTTTAATTAGGAATATTAACCTTTTAAAATAATATCGCCAATGTTTAAATAATAAAATAATGGCGAGTAATTTTTTATTAAAAGTGCTGTAATTTAATTTAATTTTTTTAAACTTAATAAACCAAAAAGTAATAGGGTGGTATACACCTTTTTTATTTAATTATAATAAAATGGCTGCTTAGGCCTAATTTAAGGTATCGGTTTTAACCCGTATAAATAGTTAGGGGTTAAAATAATAAAGCAGGGGAGTATTTTAAAATATATCGATAAACTAATAAAATGCCTCCTTTTTTAAAGCGTTTAATTTAATAAACCCTGGCTTTTTTCCATTTATATTACCTTTTAATAAATTGGTAAGGGGAGCCATAATATTAAAGTATTTATAAATAAACCTTTAATAAAAATTATAAAACCCTAAAAATACTTATATATTATGGTAGGTTTACGGGAATGGTTATTTAATAATAATAAGGGTATATTTGGGGTTTATTAAAATCCCCTGGGGTAATAAAATAAAGCCTAAAAATTTAATTTTTTTTATATAAAAGGAGTATTTTAATAATTTCGCGTATAATTATATAATACGTAACCGTTTTAAAATGGTTTAAATATATTTGGTATATATATTATAATTAAAGGAGAAAATTAAAATATTATTTAAATAAATAATATAAAAATTATCGATTAATCTTTTTAAGGTATTATAAATATAATTTTAAAAGGTAATAAGGGTATTGATAAGGCCAAATGGTATAACCAGGTATTTATAATGGCCGTATTAAAAATAAAATATTATTTTCCATTTTTTTCCTTTTTTAATATAAATTCGATAATATATATTTTTAATATTAATTTTAATAAAGAATTATACTCCGTTAATTTGGTCCAAAATCTCCGTTATTAAAAAAAGGGGGTAGCGATTCTTTACCGTTATTTTATTAAAACCCCTATAATTTATACAAAGCCTTAAACTTTTATTTAATTTTGGAATAAATAAAATCGGGCTCCTAATGGGAATAATAATAGACGTATAAGTCCTTTAATTAGGCATTTATTTAAATAAACTTATAGGGCTGCCAATTCCTTTTAGGAAAATGGGTAAATAGGCCTATAAAAAGGTGTGGACTTGGGAAAAAAAGGGATAGTATAATCCGCATTATTATATAATAAAAGGGCACCATTTACCGGGTTTTTAAATATATTTTAAAATACCTGGAGTTTATTTAGGATTTTTTAAAAGTATATTGCATTATTACCTTCCTTTTTTTCCTTAAAAAATAGCTCGGGTGGTATTTATATAAGGGAAAATATATGGGCCTTATTTTTATAAACTTTTATAAACTTATAAACGGATAAAATAAAAATATATATAAGGTCGATAATAAAAAACCAGCGTTTTATTAACGGATTAAGGGCGATTTTTTCCCGTATTATTACCGCCATTAATAATAATATAAGG
>JAKWBI020000080.1:0-124673 GCA_022664585.2 Zalerion maritima | reverse complement strand
GATACGCCACTACTGCGTATCGACTGCGCCATTACGTATTTACGGCGCCAATACGTATTAAATACGCTATCGCGTATTTAATACATTATAGCGTAAAATACGTTATCGCGTATTTTATATATAACAGGTACATTTATATATATGACTTATAAATGTGTACGGCGTAATAGGGGTAATAATAACGCTATAAATAATTTCCCCATACGCCTTTTCAGTACACCAATAATAACACTTACACAACCACCAGTTAACCTTATTGTGCCACCTTTATAAGTGACCTAGTTTGACCTCTCATATCTGACACGATACGTCTCCGGACCCTCGGCGTGCCCCCTTGGTCCTTGGTATGCCAGTCTTACGGAGATGCGCCTCCTATCCTTCGGTGTTCCCTCTTATACTGCCCCTCCTTTAAAACCTGCTTGTCCTCGGAAGGTTCTATAGTGCGTCAGCGGGGCCTCGGAGTTACTATAGTAACCTTTCGTCGTAGTGGTTAGTTAGAAGTTTATAGGTCCTTCCTGTTTTAGAAGGCTTTTTATAGGGGGTTCCCCTTTTTTTGCCGGTTATCCCCGACTGGTTGCTATTGTTTATTTCGGCGGGTTTTACCTGCCCTTCGTAGATTTCTTAGTATAGGTTCCGTAATTTATTATCGCTTATAAAATTATTTGCTCCCTTATTTTTTTTATAAAGCTTTTTTTCCGTTTTTTTTTTATATAATCGCTAACCTAACCTTATTATATATATTTTTTGTTTTGCTTTACTTTTTTTTCCTTTTTTAAATATAATAATAATTTAACTATTATATATTTTTATAGTTACTTTATATTTTACTTTTTATTTTATTTTCTTTATAATATTATTAGCGACTTTTTTATAATTGCCTACTTTAATAACTTTATACTGTACCTTTTTTATAACTTTTTTTAATAGTAAGCTTTTTATAGTAACTTTTTATTATGCTTCCGAAATATTTCTGGCTAATGCCCGTATAGCGGCCTTTGCGGAGTTAGTGGTTTTTCGCTTTTTACTAGAGTTTGATTTTATTGACTTTGATTATTACCTAGGCGTTTTGCCCTATATTACCTATATTACCGCCTAACTTTGCGTTCCTAGGATCGTATATATTCTTTTGTTTTTAGGAAATAAATATGCTATATATACCGCTAACAAAGTTAGCTATTATGCTATTTATTTTCTAATATTCTTTAAAGCTATTTTTATACTAACCCCTTAGATTCCGGAGGCCCTTAAAGGCATTATATAGTAGATTTCAATAGCTATAAAAAAGTTTTAGTAAGGCTATCCCGCTATTTGCTAGTTTACTAATTTTATAGTTTAACGCTATATTTATACTAATTTTATTATTATTTTTATTTTTATTAAAGCTTTTCGGAAAGCTATTGCTAGAGGTTAACGCAACCCTAACGCTTAGCGTATCCCTACTAAAATATATTCTCTAATATAAACTTAACTGCTTGCTTTATATAACAGGAGGCGCCACGAGGCAATAACGAAGGTAATCCAAAATGTTTAACGAAGAAATATTAGGATTAAGGTATAATAATGCCCAATAATACTTAAAAATAATATATGGGATATTAATTAATAATAAACTTGGTAATATAATGGGGACTTTAAAAGGTAGGTATAAATTATAAATTAAAAAAAATTAAAGCCTGCCTTTTTTTTAAAATAATTAAAAGAAAGCCAGTTTTTTTATAAACGAATTTTATACTAATTTTTATCCGTAATATTTTTCGCGTTGGGTTTTTTAATCTGCCCGTATTAATTAATTAAAAGTCCTTTTTATATAATTCGGTAATATTATTTAATACGTTTTTCGTATATAATTTATAATATTATCCAATACGTTTTTTATATATAATCGGGTAATATTGCCTAATATAAATCCTTGCCATTTTCCACGAGCACAGTATTAACCCTAGCCCTAATCGGAACCCTGTTATAATTATCCCCCCTTTTTATGCCGTTGTCCTCAACGGCGCTTTGGTTGGCGCCCTGTTAGAGCTTCCTCTGCTTTCCTACCCTTCTTGGTCCTTCCAAATTTCCGTATTGTATCCTGGGCATTCACCATATCCGTCTCGGGGACCCATTGGTTGTATTCTGATGGCCAACCTGCCCATTTCACAAGGTAGTGTATGTTTCCTTGAATCTGACTCTTGCCGACCACTTCCTCAACTTCCCATTCATCTGGTTCGTCTTCGAGGGGCGGCATGGGTAGGGTCGTCTCTTCATGGCCGTCTCGCACGTGGTAGGGTTCGAGGGACTGGATTAGGAAAACATCGTATAACTTTGCGTAAATATCGGGGAGAGCAAGGCGGTAGGCACTATGGCCGATTCTCTCCGTAATTCTAAAAGGTCCAACCCATAAAATTTGCAGTTTTTTCGAGCTGTTCTTAAAACGGAGGTGTTTAGTGGATAGCTTAACAAGATCTCCTTATTTAAACTGCTTTGGCGTATACCGTCGGTCGTAATAAAGCTTCTGGCGTTCTTAAGCTATGACAAGCTTCTTTCTTAGCTCTTGTCGAAGCTCATGAAGGCGCCGTATGCGATCGCGTGCGGCGGGTATCTCCCCCTCTGGGACATCGTCCGCGATGTCAAATCGAAGTTCGGGGTCGTAGCCATATAAGGCGCGAAAGGGCGAAATGCCGGTTGTGGAGTTACGGCTGTTGTTGTAGGCAAATTCAGCCGCTGGCAAAAGTTTTGCCCAACTTGCTTGCTCGTTGCTAGCAAATGCGCGGAGATAGTGTTCAAGGATTCGGTTTAAGATTTCGGTCTGGCCGTCGGTTTGTGGATGAAATGCGGTGCTAAGACGTCTTTTGATAAGTGCCTTGTGACAAACCCTAGCCCAGAACTTGCTTGTAATCTTGCTATCTCGGTCTGAAACGATGCCTCGAGGTGAACCGTGTTTGAGCTTAATTTTTTGATGAAATAGTTCTGCGAAGTCTGCTGCCGTTGCATCGGATGATGTAGCAAAGCATCGAACCATTTTTGTGTAGCGGTCAACAATGACAAGAATCGAATCGACTTCCTGTGTCTGGCTCGTACGGGTTGGTGGTAAACCGGTAATCCAATCGAGTGAGATTTCTTGCCAAGGCCTTTCTGGGATTGGCAGTGGCTGAAGACTTCCTTATGGCTTGTGTCTTGGTGTATCGATGGTTTGACAGACTGGACAGGTCGCTACATATTCTGCAACGTCTATCGACATTCCCTTCCAGTAAAACGTTCGTCTTAAAAGGTCTAGGGTTTTTTCGCGGCCCCAATGGCCTGCAAGCGGATCGTCGTGATAGACTTGAAGAAGCTCTTCGATTAGCGCCCTTTGTTGTGGGACAACAACTTGCCTGTCTTTGAAGAGGAGACCGTTCTTGATGTGAAAGCCTTTCTGCTTTTGACCTTCTAGGTCCTTGAGGATACGGGCGATATTTGGGTCGCTGGGTTGATACTTTCGGATCAGACTTATCAGGTCTTGATGGGTTTCTTCAAACTCAGCTGTGCTGCTTTGTTCGGCTTCTTTTGCCCCTTCAGAGCTAGCTCTTTCGGCCCTCTGGGGTTTGCCTCGACAGGCGGTGCGTGCCTCTCTTCGGGTCACGGCTTGAATTGATAGAATGCGTAAGAGGTGATCAGTCTCTTTGTCTTCAGATTTCTCGTCTGGAATGATTCTTCGTCTTGGAATCGGCGTTCCATCAGCAGCGAATCCCACTGTCATAGCGGCTGCGTCGTCTGCTGTAGCAGCGAACCCAGCCGTCTCAGCGGCTCCGTCGTCTGCTTTCGGTTCGCTTGAAAAGCCTTGTTGGCTCTCTCGGGTTTCTCTCCCTGTTGTGAGGGTAGTTGTATCGTGTCTTAGGCCTAGATTTACGAACTTAAAGGTTAAAATAAATAACAAACGATTAATATCCGAATTCGCGGATCCGGCAATGCGAATATAATCGGGTCATCCTAACGGGCCATCGGCTGGGTTCCGGTTTCCCGGTCGGTAGTAAATAGTGAAATCGTACGGAGCTAGTACAATAAGCCATCGGGCTTATCGGCCATTAAGGCGGGGCTGTTTTACGAAAGCTCGTAGATTCTGGTGGTCCGTCCACACCTCAGTTGGATATTCGTTACCTTACAAATAATACCTCCAATATTTAAAAGCAAAGACTATTACAAGCAGCTCCTTATCTGGCGTTCCATATCGTTGCTCCGGTCCTTAAAATTGGCGGGAATAAAAGGCAATTGGATGCCATTGATTGTCCTCGAAAAGCTGCGAAAAGACAGCTCCAAAAACAGCGTTTAAAGCGTCCGTCTCGACGCGGCTTCGAAGTTCAGGATCGAAGTATCGCAAAAGGGGTGCATTTTGAAATGCCCGTATAAGGCGGTCGAAGGCGGCTTGCTAATCTGGTCCCCATTCGCGGGCTAGGTCCCCTAACTTCCGTCCCTTAATACTGCCTTTTAGCAATCTCGTAAAGGGTTAGGCCATAACTGAATATTTACAAATAAACCGTCGGTAAAAATTACAGAAACCTAGGAAAACTTGGACGTCACGGTAAGTCCTGGGGGGCTCCCAGTCCTTAATAATAGCGACGCGGGTTGGGTCCATCTGGATACCGTCCTTATTAATAATAAAGCCAAGGAATTCGAAACTTTCCTGGTAAAAAGCACACTTCGAAGATTTTGCATAAAGCTCAGCCTATCGGAGGCATTCGCATACGAGTTTAAGGTATTACTAATACTCTTCTTGGTTTCGAAAGAAAACGAGGATATCGTTTAGGTAAACGATACAGAAGTCGTCCACTAGGCCTCGTAGGGCTCGGTTAATATAAGCTTAAAAGGTTACTGGTACATTGGTTAACCCGAAAGGCATTACTAAATACTTGAAGTGGCCGTAACGAGTTTTAAAAGCTGTCTTCCATTCGTCTCCTTCGCTAATTCGAATTCGGTAATAGGTTTTGGTAATGCCAAATATCATTATTAATAAACCGTCTCCGGGTTTAAATTAGGTGGGCAGTAGCCCGAAAGCTAAAAAATTATAAATAAAGGTAAAATAAATTATATAATTTATTATATGGCGGAAATCCGCCGCGGAACCGTACCGTAAAACCGTATTGTGGAAACCCGTCCAACACACCCCCCCCAGCTCGAGACTGCTTAAAAAACCCCTTTTTCATATATATATACCAGTACGTTTATACGTACGTCGATTTTCCGTTATTTTCCGTTATATACCACCCCTTATATACCTCCAAAACCCCGTCACCCGTTGTAAAACCGTCATTCCGCCGAATTAAACATCACGATAAGCCTCAAATGGGCCGACGCCGATAAGCTTGCAAAACTGGGCGTGCTTGGTATTTTCCAAAGCCTTCGTAAGTCCATCAGCCGGCATATCATTCGTGCCGACCTGCTCGAGGCTAAAATCGCCTGCAGCAACGCGCTCTGCCGCCCACTTATAGCGCAGATCGATGTAACGCGTACGGCCTTGGCGCAAGGGGTTTATCACGAGAGACATCGCATTTTCGCTGTCCGTCATGATAACATGTTGGGCTATATCAATGCCGATCTCATTAAGCAAATGAGACAGCCAGAGCAGGTTCACTCCCGTAGGTGTCAAGTTGATGAACTCTGACTCTGTAGTCGATGTAGTGATGAGCTCTTGTAGCCTAGATCGCCACAAGATAACCGTGCCGTTGGCCATGACCACATGCCCAGCCGTCGAGCGCCTTGTCTCGAGATCGTCGGCAAACGCAGCGTCAGAGGCGGCCTTCAGCAAAAAAGTCTTCGTATCGTCAGTATGCCCGCCGATCGTGATGCCCCAGTGTCGGGTCTTCCACAGGTAACGATCGAGATGCTTCGCAACCTTAACATGAGCATCGGACGGGCCCGTCGAGTTGGCCTGCGCAAGCTTTTGCGCTGTAAAAGTGATGTCCGGCCGTGTGCCGCAGCTAATCCAGATATTCTCACCGACGACCTTGCGCCAGTCTTCCAGCTTGTCCTCATGGACCTTCTCACGCCAATCGTGCGTTATCTTGAGCTTCGGAGGCCAGGGCGTATTGACCCCGTGATATGTGCCGCCGTTGCTTCGTTCCGATAGCACTCGCTCGATGTACTTGCGCTGATGCAGGAAGATGCGCTTCGTAGCGCGGTCGCGGATAATCTCGAAACCCAGAAACACTTGCGGGTTGCCGAGGTGCTTCATGAGCCAACACTTGTCGAGCTCGTCCTTGATGTTGTCGATGCCTTCAGGACTACCTGAGGCATATAAAAGGTCGTCGACGTACAGCAGCAGCAGCTCGATGCTGCCGTTGGCTTGTCAAACGAAAAGACAGGGTTCCAGGGCTAGACGTCGCCAGCCGTGCTTCTGCAGTGTCTCGGCTGCCGTAAGGTACCACCAGAGGGGCGACTCACGCAGGCCGTACAGAGCTTGGTTCAGCAGAGCGACGCGGCCAGTTCCGTCGTCAAAATGCTGCGGTTGGTCGACATAGACGGCCCTGCGAACGGTCGCATTCAGAAATGCTGTTTTCACGTCGCTTTGGTAGCATTCGAGGTCAAGAACGGCGACGATCATCAGGAAGAGCCGCAGGGTCGTGGTGGTGGATGTAGCGGCGTAGACATCGTCCTTTTGGACGGCTCCAATCTCAAAGTTACCGCAAACCACCCAGCGAGCCTTCACAAATGTCTCGCCATCAGGCGTCTGTTTCTCGTCGAATACCCATTTCGCAGGCAAGATGTATGCGTCAGCTGGTCGAGGCACCAACGCGTATGCCTTCTTCTCCAGCAGAGAGTCGTATTCGCGTTGCATCGCCGGCAGCAGAACCGTCTCGAAATCAGCCCGTTTGAGGGCTTGCTTGTAGTTCGCGGGCATGCCGCGTGCCGTCGGGCGAGGCTTGGCGACCGCAAGAACGCGGATCTGGGTGCCTTGATACCATTCGTCCGGATCGGCCAGCTTTGGCACGAAAGCGATGCGACGACGGCCACGGGTCGGTTGCGACTCGACCCAGCCGTCCGAGTTCTCGATCTCAGCCTGCATGCGAGACTTCCGAGGCTTCTTGGTCTGCTTTTCCGCATGAGGCTTCTCAGATTGAGGTTTGTCGTAATCGGCAGGCAGCCGAGGAACCGGATCGTCACCCTTGTGTACGTCGGGCAGCGATTCCGCCTTTGGTTCGTGATGGGGCAGATCGAGACCGGTATCGACGGTATCATCGTCCTGATTTTCACACCCCTCAGCCTCGTGGCTGATGATAACGGTGTCGTCGTCGTCTGGCACCTCGATGGGCTCGTCATCCAGCTCGACGACATCCAAATCCTGCACCTCGCGTCGCTCGTCTGCCGTCAGAATCGAGTCGTCGAATGTGACGTCTCGCACGCGAATGACCTTGTTGCGTTGTGGGTCCCAAATACGGAAGATATTGCCCCAGCGACCCTCGTAGCCGACAAGGCGTCCAAGGGCAGCTCGTGGGCGCATCTTGTCGCCGCGAGGGATGTTCTTTTGCAGTACAAAGGCCTTACAGCCGAACGTGCGGAGGTGACGGATGTAATGCTTGTGTGGAATGTTCAGTTCGCTGTAGAGGCGGGCCATTGGGCCTTGTTCTTCGCCCTTCCGAGGGATGAGGTTCGTGATGTAGGCCGATGCCCGCATCAGTTCCACCCAGATCTGTTCGGGCAGACCCAGCTCAATCAGCGTGGTGCGGCACGCTTCGATGATGGTGCGATGAGCCCTCTCGATTTTGCCGCTTTGTTCGTGTATATTCGGTGCATTTGTCTGCAGAGTTATCGATTCCGCAGCCAAGACGTCGGCGGTGACAGAGGCAAGGAATTCCGTAGCGTTGTCGAACTGGAAAACCAAGGGCTTACGCCCGCCTGATATCGCCTTAATGTCGCGAATCCACTGGCCAATGTGCAGGTGTACGTTGGCACGTACAGTCACCGGTATGACCCAGTGGAAACCCGTGGCAGCGTCGATTGCATACAGAATATATCGGATGCCCGTACCGTGGTCGTATTTGCCGAAGTCGATAAAGTCCCAGTGCACACGGTTAAGTGCGTGTAGAACTGGGGTCGATGGAGCCCAATTTGGGCGAGAAACAGCTTTGCCTTATCGACAGGCATCGCAGCAGATCCGTCGTGCCTCAGCCATCGTCTCCTTGATCTTGATACCGCTGCAGTCATAGGTAGCGAATACGCGGTCGACGCTGGCGTGCATCAGACGGCAGTGCATCGTCATATAGTCGATGCTGTTGTCCTTGGTAAAATCCGACTGTCGAGCCGCACGTACGGAGACCAGTCCGACTTTCGTAGGGCCAACGACATCACCCTTCATTGTGTAGGGTATCGAGATGACGTCGCCCTTCCAATCGAAATACAAAACCGTGCGTCCGGATGGCCCGTAAACCAGTCGCTTATTGGCGCCGTCGACATATATATCGCAGCGGTGAAGGTAGCCCAATGATAACAAGTTGCCCGACACACGAGGCGCGTAAAAAGCCTCGCGGATGATGAGCTCGCGACCGTCTTGTACCACTCGGGCGATGCCGACGCCTTCCGTCCGAAAGGTGTCATCCGTGGCGGTCTGGCATTCGACGATCTTGGTCGAAAGTTTAATAAACCAAGCCTTGTTGTTGAAGAGGTTGAGACCGGCTCCGGAATCGCCGAGCAGTGCGTCGTCTCGCTCGTCATCAGGGTCGCTGTCGTGGGCCGACGAATCGTTGTCGTCGGAGGCATCATTAATTTGCACCGTATTGGCGCGCTTGTAGATGACGTTCTTGATCTTAATACGCCGCGTTCTGCCCACGAACCGCACACTATTGGCAGGGTATCGTGGCGTGGCGTCGAATAAGTCTCCGGCAGTCGAAATCGCAGGAGAGGCCGGCAGCTCAGCTGGTTTATTGCCGCCGTAATACTTTCGATGCAGTGCCTCGAATTTGGCACACATGTCAGCGTTTGCGATGAGGGAAGGATCCACGATCCAGCATTTGTCTGGTGGATGTGGGATGCTGTTGTTTTTGCAATAAGAGCGAATGCACTTATTACCTCTATCCCTCTCTTTCTTAGTGTTGCCCTTGTCCTTTTTGGACTCGGAAGGCTTTGCCGTCTTGACATTCGCCTTGTTGTTGATTTCGGCAGCGGAAGCGATCATGCTGAACCGCTCGGATAGCTTGGTGCGCCACTCTTTCTGCTTGGTGGCATCGTTGGGTGACCATTCTTCGTCAAGTTTGGCCTTTCACGTCGCGTGGAGAGATGGATCGTACGCCTTAACGCCGTCGATGAGCATGTTGACGTACGCCCAGTCATGTTGCTTGTATCGGGCGTTGACAATGTCGAACTTGGTGTTGAACTCGGTGAACCACGTCTTGAACGACGTATACTGTGATGCATCCGTAGCCAACAGGTCTCTCCAAATGGTCCATATATCGTTTGCCGAGGCATTATTGACGACAGTGTCCAAATAAGTGAAAAGAGAAGCGACGCTGTCTTCGTCCTTCCAACCGGCTGCTTCAAGTCGCTAAAGAATGGTCGGATCGATCGTCGACAAAAGGGTGTACTTAAGCTTGCGTTCCTTGGCTGAAAGCCTCTCGTCTTCGTCGTCTTTCGTCAACAGCTTCCTGCAGCCTTCGGCCGCGCAAAAGAACTAAGCCCTCTGCTTCCATTCCGTAAAGTTCTGCACCCCCTTCAGCGTCAACAGCTTAAAGGGTATACCGCCAGCAATTTCGTCTGCCATTTTAATGTATTTATTATCGTTTTACCTATCGCCATACGCAGCCTTAGGCATAGGTGGAGCGCGGTAAGTCTGCCTATTCCGCGATAAGCAGCAACTGTCCATTTACCCGCAGGCGGTGGTGTTGGTCACGTTGGTAATAGAGGCCTTGCACGTTAATCGACACCAGCTTTATCAGAAGCGTGGATTGGTCCGTCGTATCGTCGTAAAGGCTGTAAAGATCGGCTCGGCGTTTGCTCGAAGTCGATAAAACCGTCGGTTTGATGACGGGGTTCGTCAGTACCGATAACGAGTGTCGCTCGCTTGTACGAGTCGACAAGATCTCGACAAGCTAATGCCGAGTATCAAAACGCGCTGCAAACAGTCCTGCAGGCAAGGTTATGTGGTTACGTGTCATCGCTGTGGACTACCGCAAGACGTGCCGCCTCGGTGGACTGCCGTCAAAATTTTGGGTGCGAACGGTGTCGCGTCTGCTTCGGACGCCCAATCCGCAAAACTGGTCGGAATTGGTGCCGGAAAAATCGTCAAATGTATCTGACGATGCTCAGAATGCCGTCATTTGATCAGGCGAGGTAAAGCTAATGGGACTCATAACCTTTTGGTAATGCCAAATATCATCATTAGTAAACCGTCTCCGGGTCTAAGCTAGGTGGGCAGCAGCCCAAGAGCTGGAAAACTATGGACGAAGGTGGGGCAGATCACATAATTTATCATATGGCGGGAATCCGCCGCGGAATCGTGCCGCAAAACCGTATCGTGGAAACCCGTCCAATAATAGGCATCCTTTAGGTCGATTTTGCTGAAGACGGTAGCCCCACTAACACGATCCATAATTTCGTTAATTAGAGGGAGCGGATAGCGGTTCTTGATTATTACTTCGTTAAGACCGCGGTAATCGACGCAAAGGCGTAAAGTGCCGTCCTTCTTCGAAACAAAGAGAATCGGGGAGCCGGCTGGACTGGTGGATTCACGAATAAATCCCTTGGAGAGGTATTCTTCGAGGTATTGGCGAAGGACCTTGAGTTCTCCTGGAGATAGGGGGTAAATTGGACCATATGGAGGCTCTTTGCCTGGCTGAAGGCCGATGGCGTGGTCGACTCCACGATGTGGGGGTAGTTGATCGGCGTTTCCGGCCGTAAAGACGTCTGCGAATCCCTGGACTAGATGTCGCGGTAAGGTGCCTGACGAAAGAGTTGCCGATTGGATGAGAGGGTTTGTAGAAGTGATAGCATATACTTGCAGGGAAGGCTTTTGCTGAAGAAGCCGTCGAAGGCGAGCTGATGAAATGCGTTTGATTTGCGGGTTGGAGTAGTACTCCCATTGGCGTTGAGCTGTATCGATGATAATATGGGATGTGGCAAGACCAGGCATGCCGAGCAGGATCTCTGGTTCTCCGGGGTCTCGTTGAATGGCGATGTATGTGCGTAGCGTCGTAAGAGTTTTTCCGTGTCGGTCCGTAAGTTGGAGGCGAAGAGTATAGGTTCCGTACATTTGGATAGGCAACTGGTTTGCAGCAATAAGGGCAACGCCTGGATGTCGACGGCTTGTGTCTCGTAATCTAAGTCTCCGTACGAAATCGATGCTGACTAGGTCCGCTTCAGCTTGCGTGTCGAATCCAATGCTAACAGGATGTTTGATGCCTTGATTCTGAACTGTGCCGGTGACTTGGAAAGCGGAAAGTACCCTCGTCTTGCTAGATCTCTTATGAGGGTTGGTAATAGATCCGATCAGTTTTCCGACGAGTCCGACAAGGCGGGTGATAGTGTTTGAGAACGTGATTCGGTCGCCGGGCATGGAGAGTCAGTTGGTTCGCTAGACGGAGAGCGGGATTCATCGTAACGGATAGCATGAATACGTTTCTGCTTCTTTGGGCAGTTGGTGCTGAAGCGGCCAGTTTCACCGCAGCTAAAGCATTGGTGTTTTTCCTAATCTCTGGTGACTGAAGAGGAAGGGTCTTCCTTGCGGTCATTCTTTCGTTCTCGAGAACGACCCCTCGGTTCGTACCGCTTATGAGGGTGTTCATATTTGTCCTTGGTATGGTGGCTTTGGGAGTGATGGTGGTCGTTATAACGGGGGCGATAAGAAGAGCTACCTTCGTAGTTATAGCGAGCCCTCTTTGGAGAGCGGCTTCGTGGGCGTTGCTGCGAGTTATTTCGCTTTCGGGAATACCTGGTGGCCTCCCATGCACGCTGGGCCTTTGCCACTATTTCTCGTCGATCTTTAGGAAGAGTGTCTCCTGATGCCTTTATCTGGTTTCGTAGTGACCGCTGAAGTTTTGTAAAGAACGATATTGCAAATCCTCGGCTGCCAATATCGTCCATCAGAGCCTCTAGGCTGGTTAGGTAGGCGTCGAATTCGAAGGGCGACTGGTTGTCAAGTTGTTTGGCTTCATCGTATTTCTCATAGAGAGAAATATTGCCGTCAGTTCCGCCGTTAATCATCTTTCGCGCCCACTGTGTGAAGTTATCGTAGCGGAACTCGATATCCGAAGAGCGGCGGACCTCGACTTTCCAGAGGGATCGTATGTAGGAATCCATAAAGTCGAGTGCCTTGTCGATTCTCCTAGTAGCCGTAGCATAGCGGTCCGAGTCGCTGCGGAAAAGACGGTCGAGGTCGTCTTTCCAGTCTCCCCATTGGCGTAGGTTACTGCGTAGAGAGAGCTTGGTGATCTCGCTGATCTTAACACCCAGCCGTTGATTTCGGCGCCAGGTGCCGGAACTTCCAAGGCCCCCGATATCGGAATCCGAAGGGACAAAGTCCTCCTTTTCCACAGATTGGCGAGGGCGATGTCTTGCAAGAGGGGTCTTTGGAACCTGGCTTTGGGTTGCGTTCCTGCGTTCTTCTAAGAGTTGGGCTAGCTCTGCATCATGGCGGGCTAACTCTTTCAAGTCCTTAAGTTGTCGCTCTAAAGACCGGCGACGATCTGGAGTCATTGGCTCATCCGCTAAGGTGGTGGCGATTTCCTAAAGTTGTCGCCGCGTTCTCTCAAGGGCTGCTAATATAGAGTCAGTGTGACTATCGGCGGGTTGCAAAGTAGAGTCTCTGTCAGTCATTTTAATCGGCTCCGTTTCCTTTAAAAAGGGTTAAGGCTTTAGAGTTATAACAGGAGGTGCCACGAGGCAATAACGAAGGTGATCCAAGATGTTTAACGAAGGAATACTAGGGTTAGGGCACGATAATACCCAACGATACCCAAAGGTAATATATGGGATATTAATTAATAATAAACTTGGTAATATAATAGGGACTTTAAAAGGTAAGTATAAATCGTAAATTTAAAAAAATTAAAGCCTGCCTTTTCTTTAAAATAATTAGGAGAAAGCCAGTCTTTTTATAAACGAATTCTATACTGGTTTTTATCCGTGATATTTTTCGCGTCGGGTTTTTTAATCTGCCCGTGCTAATTAATTAAAAATCCTTTTTATGCAGTTCGGTGATATTATTTAATGCGTTTTTCGCATGTAGTTTATAATATTATCCAATACGTCCTTTATATGTAATCGGGTGATGTTGCCCAATACAAGTTCTTATTATTTTCCACGAGCACAGTATTAACCCTAGCCCTAATCGGAACCCTGTTATAATATACCACTATAAACGCAGACGAAACTTGAGCGCTCCAAAACCCGCTTTCGGACGCAGAGCTGAGCTCTCGCCGCTTTAAGGCTGAGCGAGGGCTGAGCCGCCTAGAGGAGCCCACTTTTAGGACCATATATCACTGTAAGGGCCCTTAATCTTGGGCCTTGGCCCTGTTTTTGGCTCCTGGCTAGAGTTCCCCCATGCCCAATATCTTCTAATCCCAGTTTAAGGCCTGGAAATATCCAAAGGGCCTAGCATTCACTGTTTACCGCTTATTAAGCCGTCTCGTATTCGCCGGTCCAACATTTGGTAATGCTGTTTCTAGCTTACAGATAATTTACTAGAGGGAATGTCCGGCGTAGATCAAGGTTCCTTAATGATATTCTCCGGCGGCAATTGCGTTGCCTGCCCTGAATTATCATCGAAGCCTATTATCAGAAACGCTGGAAGATTCCGTGACCTACTCTCGATTTAACAGCTGGTTTACTGCTGTATTCCATCGATATCCCTCTCTCGGAAAAACTCTATCTGTCCCCCTGTTCGGGGATTAAAGGAAGGACCGGCCAATCGTGCACGGTCCTATTCCCTTGGATTTCAGGCCCAAAATTCCCTAGCGCTGGACACAGGCGTCCTTCCTATAAATGGGCGGCGGCTGCGCTAACTCTGGCGCTTTTTAACACCTGTAGCCTCTAGCCTGCAGTCCTACAGCTACGAAACCTTCCGACCTTGCTACAGTGAAGCAGGTTAAGCGCGTCAGCAGGGCTCTTGCAGAGCCTTCGTCAAGCCCTTGGGACGAGCAGTGCGTGCTTCGTTACATTTGGAACCACTTAGCTAAAGGAAAGAGGACCATTGCAATAGCACTGCTTTATTTCAGCTAGACGGGCCAGCTACAGAGCATTCTACTACAGGTCCCGGTTCGCCTCTCTGGCCCGGAAGGGCCTGTCATACTTAGCACTAGAGGCGACCTGCTAGTCACCGTATCAAGAATCCTCTTTCCACCTTGAGCAGGGGGGGAAAGGGGGGGAGGGGGGACGGCTTTACTCGCCTTGTTAACGTGTCAGAGCTATCAATGGCTATGCGTACTGAAGCTGAGAGACCTGGACACTCTTTCATAAATGAATCTATCTAGTTGCTTTCCTTGGGCTTCTACTCATAAATGGCCAGGAGAGCCTTGAAAGAAGGATCCTCTAATAGCTCTCGTGCAGTCACTCGACGCTCCGGCACATAACTCCACCCCTTGTACAGAAGAGAAAGGACGTGTTTGCGCTCGGTGCTGCTGATGTTGGGTCGGAGGTGGGTAATTTTCTTCTCGAGAGTGTCCAAAGGCATGTTTGGCGGAGCGACCCGGCCGCTATGATCGTACCACCAATCCAAAGTAATGGCACCACCGGAGTAGTATCCTTTCCAATGCTCCGGGAAGGGCCCTATCATGCCGACCACACGGGATATACACTCGATGCCGTTACCCCAAAGGACGTCGGCACCCAGGTAGAGTGACGCAAACACGGTCGTATAGCTCCACATGTCGCTTGCAAAGCTCGGGGCCTCACCATGGAGCCTTTCTGGGGCACAGAAAGGAAGTGGAAATTGGACGGTGTTCTCTCCAGCATCTCTATATTTGAACGAGAGACCAAAGTCGCCCAGATAGACCTGCGGTCTTATCATATCGACTGGGACACGCATTGGCTCCACCAGCTCGCCTGGCTTGCCCCGCGCCTCAGGCAGGGTTGCCTTTCGTGGCCGGCCGAATTGCTGATATATCTCCCCGGTGGTCCAATGGTCGATAGGGTCGATATGCCACATGACGTTGCCCATATTCAGGTCTACCAGTAATTAGGGCATTGCTCAGGATCTCCTCGACAGCAGGGACAAATCAACTCACCTTTGTGAACAAATCCAGCATCATGTAGGCTCTTCAAAGCCAGCAGTAGGTGCTTCGCGGCTGCCATCCGGAGGACAGGCGGTATCCGATACAAGGTGGCCCGGAGGCTTGGTCCTCGCAAGGGATATACGAGCACCATGTGTTGAGTGCCCTTAACGCCGGGGAGGTAAAAGGCCGCTTGGTACGTGACGAGCCTGGACGGGTCCTGCACGGCCTCGAGGATTCCGAGCTGCACACGGCGCTCGGCTTCACCCTCGCCAGGGATCAGTATCTTCAGTGCTACTGCCTTGTCCTGATGGGTATCGTGGGCCAGCCAGACGGTAGAATAGCCTCCCCAGCCGAGCTTGTGTTCGATGCGGTACCTGCCGTCCACGACGTCGCCTATCTGGACGGGGTAGTACAGACCTTGCGCGTAGCGTTCACGCGGCTCGGCTTCTGCCTCCACGTCGTCCTCATCGTCGGGATCGACAAAAGAGCCATAGTCAAACGGGGCCTGGGCGCCCATCTTGGCCTTCAGGTTGTCTCGAGCAGCACTTATCGAGCCCGTAGGAATTGTTGTGTCCCTGTAGTGATAAGAAGCGAGGGGGTGCGTCGTCTTGGGGAGAATTGTGCTTGGTGGGAGTCAGGGCCGGTGCCTGCGGGGTATAAGTAATGAGGTGTCAGAAACCGCGACACAAACGTCCAACGGAAGGACGCAGCACCCGAATGCCGGGTTAAGCGAGTCCTGAGGGATGTCTCACTCAATAGCAACTGCAAACAGGGCCCCGGAACCGTTGGGGACCCTCGGCCAATCAGGAGCCTAGAAACGAACGCAATTGCGCTGTATTTAGGGCCTTGTAGGCGCTGCATGCCCTGACGGACGATCCCTGACTATGTCCGCTGCGCAACGCTAGCCCAGATTGCATTTGGGACTGCAGCTGAAACGAACGAGGCAGGCTCAGCCTAAGCTTGCCCCTATTTCATCTTGCGTAACCAACAAGGCAGCCGACGAGGCGGGAATCAAGAGCACAGGGTATCTCACCGTTCGCCTTATGGTCCGACTATAGCGCGATGGCCGGCCAATCATGGCCGGAGTGCAGTTCCTACTGCGGACGTTGTGCAACAATTATCTACCGCCGACTGGCTTCTCCGGCCACGGCCGGCGTTGTTGGTCTTATTGGTGATTACCATTTAATATTAATAAAGGCGGGTGGTTGGTAGGGACGTTTGGCTTGGCGCCGTGCCTCTCGTTAGTGGCAGATCCGCCGACGGGCTTATCCGGCCACGGCCGGCGTTGCTGGTCTTGTTGGTGATTATCTTCCAACACCAACAAAAGATCCAATGGGTGGTTGGTAAGGACGTTTGGCTTAGCGTTATGCCACTCGTATTGGTGGCCGGATCTGGGACACGGGCAGGTTATTGGTAATCTGCAACAAGTTATTGGTACGCCATAACTCGGGGTATGGGCCACTTGGGGGTGCGACCTGGGGCCAATGTCCAAATTATCGTACTCTTAATCTCGCCCGTCTCGATCACAGCCTATTAGCGCTTCTCGAGTCCTATCGGGTCGAGTATTTCGGTTGGTAGGCTAAGCGCTACTTTATATTTCTCGTCCACCAACATGTTTTATTCACCTTCCAGTACCATTCTGCAGCCAGCGCCTATTCACTGGGTTTGAGTTCAAGAGCGCCAGCGCTTATTAGCCAGGCGGCCCCGATATAATGGTGGGTCGACAGTACCGGTACAAGCGCCTAAGGTATCCCCTTCGGGGTCTGGTCCCTCCAGCGCTTTAAAGACAATCGTTTCGAGTGTCGGATCGTCGCGACATTTTCTAAACGCTGTGTACTGATGGCATCTTCTGTCTATAAAGCCACCTACCTCGGCATTTCCATAATGCTCTCTTCCAGTCATTTTCAGCAGACCAGAATTCGACCTGCCCTGTTTGTTTCTATAGCCCTCTTTATACTCGAGTATACCAATCATCATCTATCTGCTCCTCCCGCGACTCCTCCATCACACTTTAGTTTATCTACCACCCACCCCTTCGGCAACCTATTTTTAATCATTCGTTATGGCTTCCTCTTCGTCGACTTATAAGTACGGATATTATCTCGCGAAGCATTAGGAGTCTGGAAAAGTCGGGGATATCGATATCCGATGGTAAACATCCGCATTGGCGAGGCTGAACGGAAAAGCAGTTAGGACACTCCAGCCGAGAGCTTTGCTTAAGGCTATTACCGAGCACTTCCTTTACCTTTCGGCTTAGCGGATCGGGAGTAAAACTATTAAGGTCACGTAGGTTCCCTAAATCGGTCACACTACAGCTGCTGCTTTTTATATCCGTGTAGTGGTATTAATAACACGTTCCCATCCTTTAGAAGCCCGCCCCATCAGTTCACGGTAAACAGCAGGACAGGTCAGGTCACGGAGGAAGGAGTAAAGCACGTAAGCGGCACGCTTACCAAAGGACAACTTGGCGGGGAGAATAAAGTTCACGTCTATATTGGCGGAAGTTTGTGGGATGAAATGGAGATACATGGGGAGGGTGTTATCCGTAAGAACCACAAAACCGTAAACCCTGGGCTAAGTACAGGCTGGTTGCCTCCAACGGGCCAGTAGGTTACGCTCAGTCAGGCCTCAGCATCCACCTCCACTCCTACTACCACCGCAGGCACTACGGCAACGACGACAACCGCGACAGCAGGGAGTGATCCTGCACAATGGCACCTTACCGAAAACGGCCAAACTTTTTAGCGGTTTAACTATTCGACAGGGAAATGGGAAACCTACTCCCAGTAAAAATCTAGACCTGGAGCCGGAATTTGGGCTTGCCTATTTTGTACTTGGTTTAGTTTGCTTTTGTTCTTTTATAATGTTTGCATTTTTATCTTAATTTTTATTGCCATTTAATCGTTAAATTGATTTTCGGCCGATAAGAAGCAATTGAGAGCGTTAAGGACCTAGAAATGGGACCAAAAGAGGTTTCCGAGGATTGCTTAGCCAAAAGGTGAGCAGAAAGCTGAGCCAGGCTGATAAGGGCTAATGCAAGGCTGAGCCGAAATTAAGCCAAAAGAGAATGGTCCCAAAAAGCAGCGATACACGCTAGCCAAAATCTTGGGCAAGTTTCGTGTTAGGATACCAGTAAATTCTTTAGTGGAACAGGAAGGAATATTGACGCCGGCAGCCCTGTACCTCTTGAATTTGAGAAGCTGCTCGAAAAATCTTTAAATGGTTAGATCTTGTTTTATTCTCCGCGAGAACTCTCGAGCCCAAAAAAGGGACCCGGGGATGGCGCGCATGGGCAAATAGGACCAGTGCTAAAAATGCGGCTAGCGCGGACCAGATTTAGAGCGCGAAAAACGCCCTGAAAGCTGTCCGAGCAGGAAAGATGCGATTCCCTTTATGGGCACGGTAACCAGCCCAAGGACATTTGGGAAATGGCCCTAGTTTTGGGGCTCTATAATCCTGAAAACGGCCCCAATCTGGGACAGCAGGCGGCAGCTCACAGCGCATTTTGGACCACTCCGACCTATTAGGCCACGTGCCCAAAACGCTGATCCTAAATATAGCCAGCTTACACATTGGTTGGAAATCGGCTTCAAGAAGTCTTGGGTCCAAGAAATATCGTCCTCGTCCTCAGTCTGACGGACCGCGATAGGACGGCGATTCTTCCAGGGCCGGTAAAGAGCCGGGACGACCGGCCCAGCGATCGTGTAGGAGCCGTCGCAGCGATCGCTCGCGGCTTCTCCGTCCCCTTCCCCTCTGGCGCCAAGCTACTCCATAGCCCGGCAAAAGCCGTCGTCGAATGCCCGGCGGTCCGTGCACTCGGCATTTCCGCTCCTGCTTAATCATTAAGGGTAGCTCGCTGGCTAGCTCGCTACCCTTAATAACTAAACAGCCCATCTGCCGACCGGTATCGTGGTGTCAATAATACGACCTGATCATAAAAATTCGACTCTTTAAGCTTTGCAGGACTTTTAGTCTCCAAAGCATAGTTCGGGACCTCCTTATTACCCAGAATTAAATCT
Source organism: Zalerion maritima (assembly GCA_022664585.2). Classification (NCBI taxonomy): domain Eukaryota; kingdom Fungi; phylum Ascomycota; class Sordariomycetes; order Lulworthiales; family Lulworthiaceae; genus Zalerion; species Zalerion maritima. The sequence goes on along the minus strand of JAKWBI020000080.1, from coordinate 105,496 downwards.
CCGAGGATCCTTCCAAATTGGCAAAGGACCAGGACTATCTTATCGCGGTGGACGAATGATTAAAACTTCGGGATATCCTCGTCTAAAATCGGCGTATAAAAGAAAGGAGGCGAGGCCGTGGCATTTGCCAAAGCAAACCTTCTCTATCTTCGCAGGCTGCTTCCGTTCATTGTGGAGTTTTTACTAATATATGGGGTTATTAAGATAATTCCCGCCTAGCATCGTCTTCGTCTACAGCCCGGCCGCCGATCGCGAGACAACCTGGACCGAGCAATGGCCCAAGGCCCTTCTCCTATCCAAGCTCCCGGCCGCCCGCATCCGCCCGTTTCCGTCTCGTTATCGATATCTGTATATAAGCACCTCAATTCTTTATTCGATTTAGGAGCCCAGAATCGAGTTTATCGGAGTTTATTAATTAAAAAGCAATCAACCACGGCCGCCTAACCAGCCGCATCGCTAGCACAGACGTCCGCGTTATCGTCGTCGAGCATCTGGCCACTTTTACAAGCCGGATCTCAATCCAGTATACTGAATTATCCGGACGTGCGACTCTGTATCGCGGTGCGGCTTATGGCTATGTGTAAGGATATATCCTTTCTCAAGTCTTCCAATATGGGCAATACTTTGTCCAGTCCAAGGAAGCATCTCGCGACACTATCCTTGAAATAATCGACCGCGTCTGCACAATCTCTAAACTGGTCCTCGAGCCATTATTGGTTACTGTATAATCGACGGTTGTCTTCTTCCACGAGATGTCTCTATCTCGATTCTGCATCTGCTCTCCTTCTCAGCTCATCAACACCTTAAAAAAGCTTTGCATTTTCCTCCCTGAGTTGGTCAATCACAAAGCTAAAGCTAGGTTCCGGGGTTAATAACTGCAAAGGGAGTTAAATTAAATAGCTGAAACTAAACTGGGTAACTCGACATATAAATATAACGGAGTTCACTATTAAGCGCTGCGTATTTAAAGGTACTGCTTCAAAACTCCTTCCGACCTCTCTGCATAGCAGCCGGTAAGTGCCGATAAAATGGTCGCTTAAATTCTTAGCGAATATCTTGGACAGGAGCTCCTCCTTACCTAGGAGGGCTCGCCAGGTGTACGGATCGTTCACGCGAGGGTTCAAGCGGACTTCGGAAGGTTTAATTTCAAATCCTAGCTTATAATCTAAGGGAGTCAGCTAAGTTATTAGGAGTAGGGTTAAATATCCTTACGAATATGTTTTGCCAATTTCGCACGGCACTCGTCCCTTCCCCGCCGGCGTTCGGCGTTGCTCTAACGTACTGGGGCCATCTTAATCAACCTTTCCCAGTTCAAAACGTAGAGGGTCCGTGGTAGTACTGCAGACGGCATTTCAATCATTTAGATTGTGCGTTGAATCATGACCCCAGAACTGGACCTCACCCCTTGCCATCGGACGCACGACGCACTTTCGGGAGGGGCCGAATCTCGGTCCTCTGTCATGTCTGGGGAACTCCTTTCTGGATGGTACGAAAAAAAAATGGGGTCCCTGCAAGGGAGCCAAGAAGGACAGGAGAAGGCCCAGAACTAGGCCCAGAGCTAGGCCCAGAACAAGGCACAGGAAACATGATGCAGGAATGGCCCAGAACAGGGACCTTGTCACGGGAAGGCGCGACAGGAGATCACCACATTTTACAACGTGGGAGAGTGGTCAACAACATGCCCAGAGCAGCATACGGCGTTCTGGCTCGTGCGCACTCCCGCAGCGCACACCATGGCCTCCCATCACGTGCACTGCAGATGCACTGACCACACCCTTATAGTCACCGAACTCGTCTGGATTTTTGCTTAGCCGAACGGGTCACCAAACATGACATCCATGCGCCGAAACAAGGCGCTACCATAGACTCCGTACTCAACATCCCATTTCCTCGGCTAGTCCTCCACCATCAAGTCAATGAAATCGGTGAAAACCCTTTTGTTCAGCTGTTTAAGCATGCTGCAAAATGGCCCGAATCCTGGCCCAAGTGGCCTTTGTACCATGATTGGGGCGACCCAGAACTGGCTTACATGTCACGTGCGCTCGCCTTGCGCGTCCACATTCTAGGCCCGAGAGAGTGGTGTATGTTAAGTGTATGTTGCTTCACAGCAGAATATCAATCGTAGAGACAAGCTACAGTAGGAAGCTCTAGATACAAGACATAGCGCAAAGATGAAAAGGAGAGAATGGATCGTCAGCGAAATTTCTCGAGCTGGGATTTTTCGATTTCCTCGAGCAGACCTCGTCGGCGAAATTTCTTAGACAAGGAATATTCGAGGTCCTCGAGTAAACCTCATCAGCGAAATTTCTCAGGCTGGGAATATTCGATATCCTCGAGCAAACCTCGTCAGCGAAATTTCTCAGGCTGGGAATATTCGATATCCTCGAGCAAACCTCGTCAGCGAAATTTCTCAAAATGGGAATTTTCGATATCCTCGAGCAGACCTCGTTAGCGAAATTTCTCAAGCTGCGATTTTTCGATATCCTCGAGCAAACCTCGTCAGCGAAATTTCTCAAGCTGCGATTTTTCGATTGTTTCGGCTGGCCGCTTTTCTCTTGGCAGAGGCTCCACCCGATATGATACAAAGGCCTTGTTATGTACCACCTCTGGTCCTGAAATCAGACCTTCAAAGTCCCAGAATTGGTCCCCCAGGTACAGGTACGGCCAGCCAAGAGAGGAGTAGGACCTCCAGACGATCTTAATGCTGACTGGTAGGTTTCGTCGGTTCACTCAACTGCTCTCGCTGGTGCCTTGGGAGATTCGTATTGGTCCGATAAAGTCATGCCGCATTTGGGATCCCACCACTAGCTCCCACCTGTTAAAGGAGTATATCGACACGGCACAGGACCAATCAGCCCTACTATGTGTCTTGGCATATAGCACAATAAGCTGCTCTTCTCGTCGATGGAATTGAAGCCCACCAACGGACTGGCCACACATGTTGGAACTGGCGAAGGCGGCGGCAGCGCGACTCGGGCACGATGCTGGAGGTGGACGCTGGTTTCGGTTTCTCGGGGACTGCGAAGAGTTTGCTTCGATTATGGTGAGATAATCGTACTTGAATCCGCGGTTTTGCTTATGGTGACGGTTAACTTGCCGACTGTGGCTGTGGCGGGCCAAGTAAGTTACTTTCCCCCCTCAAACTCCATGATTCGTGCACGGCTCATGTCATCCTCCTTCTCCCAGGTAACCTCACCTCCCGCGCCCTTCCATACCACGAGGTATTCGGTCACCCCCCGCCTAATTCGCTTCTCCAGCAATCGCTCAATCGCAAAGTCATTTCCTTCATAGCTCGCCTCGAACTCGTCAATCAGGTCAGTGCAAATGTCCTTCCGCTTCTCCCATGTGTTGTGCTTATCATCGAATCCCTCCCACTTCACAAGGTACCATGTCATTCGACCCCGTGTCCATTTCCCAAGCAACATGTCGACTTTCCATATCCTTTCCTGGCGTCTATCGGGGCTGGCTGGCTTGCTGCTTCACTTTCGGGGGAAAAGTTGGTTATCGGCCCTTCTTTGAGGCTAGTCTCCGGATCGAATATTTCGGAAGTGGTGTCGAGTTGAGACGATAGAGAGCTGTGGATGATGGAGCAGGAATCCCAAACACTGCTCGTAGGGGATAAGGCAGGACTGCTGACCGTTGTCGGAGTCCGCCTCGTGAAGTCTTGTTCATAGCCTTGCGTGATTTCGGGTGCCCATTCGGGGCTTCCAAAATCGTGCTGTGGTGGACTGTTGGTGGCGAATTGATTGTACGAGGGCAGAGTCCTCGCTCCGGTGAATGGGCAGATGAAAGAAGGTCTGTTTGGAACCTGGAACTGGAGCGAGTACGCCGTCGACTCCAGATACGGCTGAAATGCATACGGAGAATATTCGAGGCTCTGTGCTGGTAGAGGCGCCGCAAGAGGAAGAGACGAAGTGCCCATTACAAACATGGGCTCCGTCAATGGCCTGTGCTTGGTCAGCTATGAGGCTACCTAATGGGATAGCGCACTGCACACCTTGCTGTGGCCGGTACGGACGTTGGAAATGGTGCTGGAGCTGGCATTGCCTGGAAACAATGCGCCGGAACGTTTCCCTGCGCGTCTCCAACTTGGACATTGAGCGATCCCCATTGCTCATGGAGAGGCAACGGATTCGGCTCGGCCACCGAGGGGCAAGGTTGTTCTTCATGCCGGGGAAGTGGATAGGGGTAGCCCCCAGCGGGGCAAGGCTGCCAGTTTTGGCCGGAAAATATCTGCTGCGTTGAATCCATCTCAAGGGGATGTTCCAGGAACTCTGTGCTTGCGTTGGAGGAGTCGGTGGACGAAGTCTGTATGTTGGAGTCAGGCTCAGAGCAGAGATGTTCTGTCTGCGAGAACCGAAGCGCCTTGCTTGGACACGGGCGGTGACCCTTTATATCTCGGGAGGGGACCACGACATGTCGACAGCCCTTGCTCTGTCCATGGCGCCTTGTCCCCAAGGCAGATTTCGGCGTGGCATTTCATTCCGATTACGAGGACATGTTGAATCCACGGGCCGTGGATGCCCGGGCTGTGCTTCCAACTTCGCACGGCCACAGATCAGGGAGACACATGAGGCCGGTGGCGTCCATGATGCCGGACAGACGGAGATCCCCTGGCCGAGTTCCTGACGAGATAGATCAGCAGTCAGCAGGACTTCGCTTCGTGCGCTCAGGGCCTTCCGGTGACGCCGTGGAGAGGCCTCCCCTCTGGCGTCTGATGGTGGCGGCGAATGGCCACCAACTTGACGCCCGTTGATCGGATCTCGAGAGTCAGAGTACGCCAGGGTCACCTCGGGCAAGGCAGACTTGAAATTATTTCTTCCCTCGATGTCCGTGGGCATCACGTCGGCAAGGCAGATTCCAACAGACTCCATGATATGGGCTGAGGAAGGCTGGGCCGCAAACCCGATGACCCCCCTCAGGGGTTACCCAGGACGAGGTGTCTTCCTTGGCCATGGAATTACTTCTTCACCTCACAGCCATGCTTCGCATGAAGTCGCGATTCTAGTGGCGGCTCGACAACATCCATGCCGCCAAACCTCCTGGGCAGCCGAGAGAAGGAAAGGAAGCGGCGTCCACAACGCGCACGACATTCGGACCGACAGTCCCCTTCGGGCATTCCTGGGGTGACGATGGCATCAAGTCACTCATCCTGAGGGGGCTGAGGCAGCACAGATCCATGAGACGCCATCCTTGAACGTGCAGTGGGCTATCACGACGAACAACGGCCGTCTTCAACCTTTACAGTGTCTGGTTGACCTTGCCGTCTACGCTTCAACGTCAGGATCTTGCCGACATAGCCGGGGATCGATGTCTCGGGCAACAGAGGAGAGAGACAGAGGAGGACAGTTCTAAATACTTAAACCCTTTCTGTCCCTCTCGAGCACTCACTTCCCTCTTTCTCCGCCCATCTTCAAGCCTTCATCGATCCTCGCTCACTCAACGCCTACCACATCAAGATGAATCCTCTCTGGCGCTCATTGGTACGATACCATGGTCTACGTTGAAGAGTATGCACTGATATCTTATCTTACAGCGAGCTCCTGTTCTTAAGGCCAAACCAGGTCTTCCCGTTACTCAAGGTGTGGTCAGTGCATCTGCTCGGTTCATGTCCAAAAGGGCGTGCTTTACCCCACACAAAATCTTCAGACGGATGTCCCAAATGGCCAATCATGAAGTCACGACTGCCGCTGGGTGGACATCATCTCAACTGGTGGAATTCCACCCTTGGGTGGGCCCTATTCAGGGGCCATCGGTCTCATTCTAACTTCCCATCACCAAGCTCCGAAGCGATGAGAACAGCGCTATTACACCCCAAGCCCCGCTTCAAGTACAGACTTCCCAATAATTTCTTCAATGAAGCAGGGCAACCCTCGAACATTCCATCCGAGCCGGCAAGCTGGAGGCATAGATCCACCTTGGCCTATACGCAGCAATACCATATAATATTCGATGTTCTGTGATGCCATATCATGTCATATTTGGTGTACTGTAATGCGGTATCATGTAATATACGATGTACTATAATGCCGTGTCATGTAATATGCGATGTACTGTGATGTTGTGTGCTGTGATGTCGTGTGCTGTGATGTTGTGTACTGTGATGCTGTGTACTGAAATATTGTGTACTAAAATATTATCTATACTATGATATTGTGTACTGAAATATTGTACGTACTGTGATATTGTGTACCGAAATATTGTACGTACTGTGATATTATGTGCTATTCCAAAGAATGTACTGGGATATTCTGAGGCAGGGGAAGTTAAAGGTGAGCCCAGTTCTGGGACCACCAAAGGCCATATTATGTGCTCTAGTCATGTTACCGTTATAGCTGGGAGAAATTTCGCTGATGAGGTCTGCTCGAGGACATCGAAAAATCCCATCTTGAGAAATTTCGCTAACGAGGTCTATCCGAGAAACTCGAAAAATCCCAGCTCGATTTCGCTGATGATACCCGAAAGCGCCGACATTGTTTTACGAGCACAGGTGTCAGAATGAACGGTGCAGCTGTTAATTGGGATGTGTGTGTCGGCTGTTGTCATCCAAGGTCGGATTTAGCCCCTGTAAATTAGGTCACCAGGACGACCCCTGACAGCCCCAACGGCCATCAAGATGCCCGGGCGCAGAGCGCCCTAACCCAGCACATAAACAAAAGCATCAGAATCATCTAAATCATCGATATCGTCAACAACAACGTCAAATCATCCTATTCACCTATATCATTACAACCGGAATAACAGCTTTGCTGTAACAATTCTAACAACAGCTTTGCAGGACTAAGTTGAATTTTGGCAACCCGGGCGCCGGGCTATCTTGACCAGTTCGTGACTCCCGTGTCGGAAAATGGATGGCATCCTGCCGCGCCATCCCGTGATGAGGTCCCTGTTTTGGGCCATTCCTGTGTCGTGTTCATTCTGCCCTTGGGCCTTGTTCTGGACCCTCCTCTTTTTGGAGTCTTTGGGAGGCCTCTGCAGCGACGGACTTTGCATTTCATTATATTCGGGGATTAGAAGCCACGGGTTCAATCCCTTTAGTGCCACGATCAAAGCCATATAAGGCCAGTCCACAGCAAGAGAGAGGCCCCAAATGCTATTCCCTAAACATCTGCTTATAACAGTCATTTTTAAACACGTCCTCCACAAAGGTTCTGTCGTCTCGTAGTGGAGCATGCTAAACAGTACTTTTACGATGTCGACCGATTTAAGAACTCAAAGTCACCTTTCTATTCGATTAGGCGGAGACAAGTGGCGACCAGAAGAAGATGCCAAACTTCTCGAACTAACAAGCAAATGCAAGGCGTCGAAGTAGCCATCTATTTCCGCGATGCTTCCGGGTAGAACCAGAGACGGCTGCCGCAGACGATACCGCTTCATCTCAAAAAAAATTCTGGACGACCCAAATACTCAGGAAGTAGTAAGGCGATATATTAGGTATAGCTATTCAATAGTTCTATGATGAGGATACTAACGCGGTCACATAGGCGTAAGGCCCAGATGTGGGAGTTAATCGCAAAAGACTTGGGGGGCTCTCCATGGCAGGCGGTAGAGAGACTATATGTGAAGATTATGCAAGAGCGTCCCATGCTCCTCTACTATGAGGTCCAACGGCAGAAAACGTCTACGGATAGAGGTAGTGCTCAGCCGCAGAAAACCCACACTCCTATAGCGCTGACCTCTGTGGGAACACCGGGTCAATTTAGCGCCCCATTATGCGGAGACATTTGGCGGATTCGACTGGGAAACGATATCCGATGCGCTACCAGAAAGAAGTCTAGGCAGTTGTCGTACACGTTATCATCACCTATCGAAGAAAATCCTGGATGGTCCTAAAGCTGGGGATATAGCAAGGCTATACGTTAAGTATGATTTATCCGTATGTTCGTTATTACAGCAGTGCTGACATGACGGCGTAGGAATAGAGCTGAAATGTGGGAGCTTATCGCCGAAGAGTTGGGGCTTCCGTGGCGCGCAGTGGAGAGAGTGTATCGGGAGATATTAAAATGGCAGCCTGGGATATTAAGAAATGAAGAGTGGATTCTTTCGCACGAACTATTCGTCGACGGAAACCTCAGAGGTTGAGCGAATCGCAGCGCAGTATATGCAGGAGAAGATCAGTGCCATTGTCTTTCCGCTTCTCCCATGTGCTGTGCTTCTCGTCGAATCCCTTCCACTTCGCAAGGTACCATGCCTTTCAACCCTGTGTCCATTTCCCGAGCAACATGTCGGCTTTCCATATCTTTTTCTTAGCATCTATCGAACCGGCTGGCCTGCTTCACTGTCAGAAGAGGAGCCGAATCTCGCCCTGTGATTGGCCCACGGTTGCTACTCTGGAGCAATTGTGTGTCATCTTTGCCTCCCATTTTGCAAAGTTGCACCCACCATAAATAGACTGAGGTGTGAGACTAAGTTTTGGACCACAAAGTACAAAGTCTCTCTCAAATCCGAACACGTGTCTACTTCAAACCAGATATGGTACAGAATATGCCTCCCACACAATCAGCTATTTTTATCTATAATTCGAAGACTAATTGTTGTGTTCTGCCTAGGAATGAGTGCCCCCTCCCCCAAGGTGATTCCAACCGCAGCCGTTTCAAAGCTCTGACGCGTTCCCTCTCCTGCGCGCCTCAAACTCTCCAATCCGCTCATGGCTTATGGTTGATTCCTTCTCCCAAGAATTTTCGGAGCCAGGACGTCCCTTCCACCTCACGAAGTATTCAGCCCTTCCCTGATGTATCCGTTTGTCGAGGAGTTCCACCCCCAAATGGTTCCCTCCGTACTTCGAGTAGGCTGTGTCAAACTTGTCGACCAGTTCAGTGCTTATGTCCTTTCGTTTCTCCCACGAGTTAACTTCATCAGAAAAGCCTTTCCACTTCACAAGGTATAGAACTCTTCTCCCTTGCTTCCATCTAGCAAGCAATGCCTCGACCTCCCATATGTCTTCCTCCTCGTCGATTGCAGCAGGTTTGAGGGGCCTGCCATCGTCGGTGCCTCCTTGGCCGATGGAATGTGACTCTGTCACCACTCCTTCCATTTCCTCGGCAGAGGAGTCAGGTCGAAGATCTGGATCAACCAACTCCATGGGGACGGTAGACAAAATTGAAGTAGTCCGTAGGCTTTCATTTGCTCATTGTTCCGGGAATGCGCCTTGGTTGCCATGCGCAGCAATAATATCCGTCGAATCGACAGGACCGGAGATCTGAGAGAGGGGCGGCTGAATATCAGCCAGACTCCCCTCATGTCTATCCTCGAGAGTCGTTTGAAACATGTCCTGACAGATGAAAGACAGCGCTGTGTCGGCCTGACATGCTCGTCCCTCCGTCCAGCCCCATGCGTTAGGACCGTTAGGTGACCATGAAGACGAAGAGGGAGATGTGGTGTGCTCGTTGACGCAAAGGTTCTCCCCATCAGCGAAGCTGAGAGATGGCGATGAAATCGATGCGATTGACGGGGATACTTCAGGAAGAGAATCGACGTCAAAGACTGAGGACTGAGGCGTACCGGTGCCGGAGGAGTCGATGCCTGTTTCCGGACCACTGTTGCAAGGGCTGGAAGGAATTGGTGTTGGCCAAATGGATCTGGCCTCCGGCTTGATGCTTCCCGTTGATGCCGACTTGAAGCTGCCAATATCTTTCTCGACGTGAACTCGGCGCCGCTTTTTCTCGACAGGGGAACGTCCTCCATCCACAAAGATATCCCGTTCTTTTTCGGTCTTCATCCCGACGCTTCGGGCGGGATAGCTGTGGGCATCTTGGAGATGATACCATAAGTACTGCTCCGACTCGTATGCTGTGGAGCAATTGGGGTCAGGACACGGAAGCACCTTCGCCGTACCAAGCTTCCCCAAATATGTAGGGGAGCAACCGTTGATGTGTTTCTCCCAGCTCACTTGCTTCCTGAAACCGTACAGCCGTCGAGAGGGAGGCAGTCGTTCGTTGTGCATGCATGTCATGCATCTTCCGGCGTAAACGATGGCTCGGCGGAACTTGACGAAGTCGCAGCGCAGAGGTAGTTCGTGTCTGTCGATGTGCTCTTGACAGTGACCTTCCCATGCCTTTAGGCCTGCCACTGCATGGTGACATATGGAGCAAAATTCGACGAACTTGTGTCCTCCCTTGTGGTACCCCATGGAGCATTCAAAGACGTGCTTCCATCTATGGTCAATATGTATCCTAGAGTAGATGCATGCGTTAGCAATAAGAAGCCGAGTTCAGTTCTGAATTTGTCCTTACCGTTCGAGGTCCACTCCACAATGTGGCACTGAACATTTGCCCTGCCGCGGCCGGAGTGACGGTTGATAAGCAACTCGGCAGTTGCTCTTCAGAAGAGAAAGAAGATCCTTAACAGCCGATACACCCTCCGAGCTCCGTAGCGGAGAAACGCAGAAGAGCGTATGTGAGAGCCTTTCGCGTTCTGGCATCATGTGTCGAAGGCGATCGAAGGCGATCGAACCAGGAACGGTCCTGGTCCACATGATACTTCCCTTTCCCTTCGCGCTCTGCCGGGTGCATCCGGTCCTGGGTATTGCGGACTCTGTTCAGCTCTTCTTTCTCAAGCATGCGCCGTTGCTTGAGAAGCTGATTCCTAACAGCCGTTCGCGTTTCGGCGTTTGCCTCAAAGGAGAGACCCTCGAGCTTCTTCGTGATGGTGACGTAATCTTCCCTCTGTCTCAGCTCGTCCTGTGTCTTTGCAGGCAACGACAGGAAAAGCTCAGGGTTTCTCTTCACAGTCATAGACCGGAAGTCCTCGGCTTGGTCGCTTCGAACAGGCAGTTTGAGGAAGCCTCCCAGACCATCAACGACAGTGATAGAGCTCAAATAGTCTCTAGTCATAGTCATCTGGTTCGTGTGTGCGGCAAACTTCATCAGCTCGTCTTTTGAATAGCCGTTGCCTAGACTCAGATTAGCTGACTGGAACATAAGGGTATAAGTAAAAGGCCTTACTTGTAGCTTGGATAAGGCTTTCCCGACGGATGCCGTGTACTGTCACGGGCTGTTCCATTCCTGCCCGCAGTGACAGCTCCCTGACCTGCGTGCAGAATGCAGAAGCTGATTGGATCTTCTGAGTCGGACCGTCTGCCGACATTTCCGGGAAGACAGGGAGATCTAGGACGTGATCGGCCCATTCAAGAACCCAGTACTTTTGATCCGCTGGCGGTTCGACGGCCAACACCTGTTCGACAGTGTCGTACTTTTTGAATGCTCCCGCCGCCAAGAATATGGCGAGCATGAAGAGCATTGGATTGACAATGAGAGGTTGGTCGGGCAAATGCTCGTACAAGATGTGTGTTGGCCTGTCACCAGTGGAGTTATTAGCGCCCGAGTCTCATACACCTGCTGAGATATGTCTAAGCTCACCTCTGCTGTTCCTTGTCATGCATTCCTTTCGCAAATTCTCTCTTCAGGCTGTAACGTAATTCTGGCTCGCCATCCTTCCATGCGACCAGCATTTCCGTATCCTATGCATATCAGCTCAGGTCCTCGAAAGTTCACCGTGATACTGACCTTGTAACGCAGCCCTTTGCCGGTTCCTCTCCGAGTGGATCCCTCGCTGATCTCGCCTACTCTGGCTGACGTGAAAACATGGCACTTCAGCTTGGCACTGATGGACACCCGGTATCCGTCGTGGACATATTCATGCCCGTCACTCTGCCAGAGCTGTCTCTCCATGTACATGTAGTTCTCGAGTGTGAGGTAGGTCCTTGGCCTCGTGGCCGTTGACAAGCCGAGTTTCTTTTTCAATGGACCCTTGATGTACTGTCCACAGTCAGTGTCAAAGGTTGACGATACCGGAGGTTCGAGGAACTTACATTGGTGATGGAATCTGTATGGTCTCTCGAAATCAATGACTTGGGATTGTCTATATTCCAACCGGAGACAAAGCATCGGAAGTAGTTCCGTACGGTTTGAACAGTCGGTTTCCCATTTGGATCGAGCAATCCTTTGATGGAGTTGGCCATAAACTCGGCGAAATGCTTCAGAATTTTCAAGCTGTGGGGAGTGGCTTCGGGGTGTGTCGTTTTGTACCTTGGAACATGTTAGTTCCAATCGGGACCGAAAGGCTGGAAAGGCAACTCACTCAAGCCACAGCTCCATTTGCACATCGTATCGTCCCTTTGTGTAATCCAAGACATCCCGTGGGATAGGATTATCGTCAACATCCGTGTCATCGTCATTGAAGCCATTCTCCTCAGCGTATCTTCTTCTCTCCTCTGCGGTCCTTTTCCTGCCCATCTTCGGTGACTGCCACTGAGATGGGTAGAAGGACCGAAACAGTCGGTGGCCGGTAGGGCAAATGGAGTTGTGGCGATCCGCTGTGAGGAGTTTCAAGGACGGCAAAAGCTGGATCTAACGGGCGCGGGGTCGACGGAGAATGGGAATGGCCTACTCTCGCAATGAGCATGGAGGAAGTGGAAGAAGGAAAGTGAGAGAAGATGAAGGAATGGAGGGCGATGGCGGGACCTGAACTGGGTTTATATGAGAGGACTCTCAGATCGGGTGGTGGGTGCCCATTGAGTCCTTCGGGGGCCGATATCTGGGACCCAGGTGGCCCAAAACTGTTCCCTCGCGAAAAGTTGACATTTTTCATTTTCAGAACTCCAGGGCGTCGCAAAGCACTGCCCACTTGTCTAAACCAGTTTTGATGGCTTTCCTGGTCACAACCTGAGTAGCGCCTGAGTAAAGCGGCGAGAGGTGGTGTGGGTGACTGGGGGTGGGTGAGGGCAATCGATGCGTAAAGCAACAACAACAACAACAACAATAGAACATATATACCGGCAGAGTGCAACAACAGCAGGCAGTGGACTACTCGAGAGATGGGTTTCTACATAGCTGGAACTAGACTAGGAGGGGGGAGGGGGGGCGTTGAATGCCGACAGGGAGATCTGCCAGCTCTCGGCGTGGTCAAAAAAGCCCGCGGATTTGATCAACAGGGTGGAACTGGACTTTGAGTACGCGGGTTCTTCGACGAGGAAGGGCACGTGGAGGCGGAACAGGTGCCGCGGCGGGAATGGATAGGAGGTGTAGGGGTATTCTCCCATTTATCGACCAAGACAGTAAGGTCTAGATTCACTCGTTAGATGGGATAGAATATCCGTAGTACATGTAGTTGCTGAGTCACCACTCCTGCTCTGTCACTCCTGAAAACCAATTATCCCACTGGCCCACTCGCAGCGGCCACATCTTCCAAATAGTAGGTTAGGCCTAGTCTAGGACGCTTCGGCGATAATACCCGTACCACCATAAGACGGTCCCTCAAAAAGCCTCTTAGTAGGGATACCGTCACGGTGTCTGCGGCGGAGTATCTGTGCGCTTCACTGCCATGTTTCTTGGCACATGGAAGGTACGTCTGATTTACTACATTCCAAGATGAGATCCCAGAGCAAATATTTTTGCTGGCCTTGTGCACTCCCCTAGTCACTTTTTACTTTTGAGTGGCCTTGTGTGTCACCAATAAACATACCTTTGAATGCTAACTCCCGATTTTCGAGTGTAGGGGGCATGTTCGTGACCATTGCTGAAAGGGCGCACGATCTCAAACGTTTAGTAGAAGCATTGGACCCCTACAGCCAGAACCGTGATGTCATGAATGGCCAGTTCACATTGAGAGGGGATGAAAGTTGTATTAACATTGGTGTTTATGTACTACACATGTGAGCTTGCCAGCTCCCGATCCATACCATGATATCATGAGACAAGAACAAACGCCAAACGATCTTTCGTATTTAACGTGAAATATTTTTATGCTCGAAACGCCGTAGCCGCCTTCCACCTGGAAACAAGACTAATAATGAAAACAGGGAGTGACTTTCCATCAAGGTGGCTACTTAAAGACGTGGCATGGGAGGAATATGAGTACAGGGAAAAGTGCACAAGAGCTCAGGCGAATTCTATGGGATACGCCGTCCAGCAATTACTCGGGGTGTGGTTTTACAGAAAAGAGGATTTAGTTCAATGTGTGAAGGGGTATCTTATGGCTTCTTCTCCTCGCCTCCCTGCGCGCCACCTTCCTGGGAACTAGAATCAGAACCAGAGCTGGGCTCCCCGGACTTGTTCTCGCCCTCAGAGCGAGCCTTGTGCATCTTGTCGAAGAGGGTCAAGCTAGCAGACTGGAGGTCGTCAATCTTCTCCTTGATGCCCTCAGCAGTAGAGATCTCCTCGCCAGACTGGACCTTGGTAATGAACTCGCGGAGAGAGGTGATCTTCTCCTTGATGCTGTTAGCTTCGGACTTGTCAAGCTTGTCAGCAAATTCGGTGAGGGCCTTCTCGGTGTCGTTCAGGACGCCGTCGGCGCGGTTGCAGGACTCAATAGAGTTCTTGCGCTCCTTGTCCTGCTCGGCGTACTTCTCCGAGTCCTCAACCATCTTCTCAATCTCAGACTCGGAGAGGCCAGAGCCGGAAGCAATGGTGATGGACTGGTCCTTGTCGGTTGACTTGTCCTTGGCGTGGACGTGGACAATAGAGTCGGCATCAATGTCGAAAGTAACCTCGATCTGGGGGATGCCGCGGTGTGCTGGGGGAATTCCAACAAGCTGGAAGTTTCCGAGCATCTTATTATCCTTAACAAGTTCACGCTCACCCTGATAGACCTTGATCTCGACGGCAGTCTGGAAATCGGCCGCAGTGGAGAAGACCTGGGACTTTTTGGTGGGAATCGTGGTGTTGCGGTTGATCAGACGAGTGAAGACACCACCAAGGGTCTCGATACCAAGGGACAGAGGAGTAACATCGAGGAGAAGGAGGTCCTTGACCTCACCAGAGAGAACGGCACCCTGGACAGCAGCACCAATGGCAACAGCCTCATCAGGGTTGACCGACTTGGCGGGATCACGGCCAAAGATGCTCTTGACGGTCTCAGTGACCTTGGGCATACGAGTCATGCCACCAACCAGAATGACCTCCTGGATCTCCTTGGCTGAGAGGTTGGCATCCTTGAGCGCCTTCCTGACGGGGTCAACAGTCTTGGTGATGAGGGGTCCGACCATCTTCTCGAGCTGCGAACGGGTCATCTTAATGTTGATGTGCTTGGGTCCGGAGGCATCGGCAGTGATGAAAGGCAGGTTGATATCGGTCTGAAGGGAAGACGAAAGCTCGATCTTGGCCTTCTCGGCAGCCTCACGAATACGCTGGATGGCCATGCGGTCACCGGATAAATCAATTCCGGATTCCGACTTGAAGGTTTGAGCAATGTGACGGACGAGAGAGATATCGAAGTCTTCACCACCGAGATGAGTATCACCGTTGGTAGACTTGACCTCGAAAACACCATTCTGGATCTCAAGAACCGAAATATCAAAAGTACCACCGCCAAGATCGTAGACAGCGATGATCTTGTCAGTGGCCTTCTCTAGACCGTAGGCAAGGGCAGCAGCAGTAGGCTCGTTGACAACACGAAGGACGTTAAGACCAGCAATCTGACCAGCGTCCTTGGTGGCCTGGCGCTGGGAGTCGTTGAAGTATGCGGGAACGGTAACAACGGCGTTCTTGACAGGTTTGCTGAGGTAAGCCTCTGCAGTTTCCTTCATCTTGTTCAGAACGAAGCCTCCGACCTGGGAAGGAGAGTACTTCTGGCCGCGGGCCTCGACCCAGGCATCACCATTGGAGTGCTGGACAATCTTGTAGGGCACCTCCTTGATGTCCCTCTGGACCTCGGGATCCTTGAACTTGCGGCCAATCAAGCGCTTGGTGGCAAAAAGAGTGTTTTCGGGGTTGACGACGGCCTGGCGCTTGGCAGCAACACCGACCAGGCGCTCGCTATCTTCGGCAAAAGCAACGACTGAGGGAGTGGTTCGGGCACCTAGAGAAGATTTCTTAGGATGACGTTATTTTGAGGGCAGGCGTTCTCCCAATTAAGCCACCATGCGGGCTACAATTGAGAGACGGTGTGGTGAATCCTTACCTTCAGAGTTTTCAATAATCTTGGGGGTCTTGCCCTCCATGATGGCCACGGCCGAATTGGTGGTACCTAGCAGAGACTGTTAGACGAATGTTCGTGACGATTGTGCTGGCGGGGTGTAGAGATTGGCAGCTATGGCGGGGTTGCTCGTCCTTGACGTCGGTCTAACTTACCAAGATCAATGCCGATCACAGAGCCCTTTACCGGCTCCGTGGACTCAAATCTGGCGAAAGAGGCGCCCATGGGTCGGCGGAGGAGGTTCGCCGACCTTGAGGCCATAGAAGCCCTAGGAAGCTATTATCATAGGTTAGCTTCTGCTGTATTCTTCTCACCGAAGCCCTCGGGGCAGATCAAGTCGAGCACTTACGGCTCGTGAAAACCGCGTAGCAAACATTGTGGCGGTTGTGAAATAAAGGAATAATCAACGAGACTCCAAACTCAATGATCGAAGTCTGAACCCAGGTGGCACACAGGATTTCGGATCTGGGAGAGGAAAAGGGAGAAGGAAGGAGTCGCAGGTTGGGGCGGTGCAGGTGGGAGGATGAAGTTTTGGAATGTGGGCAGGGAACTAAAAATTCAGTAGAAAAAAAAATGTCTGCGCATAGAATCCGGTCGAAAGTCCCACTTCCCCATTCGCCGAGAATGCCCGGCTATTCCAATTCGGGGCGCCGGGGGGCAACTGCCCCAATTATTCTTCTTCACCTTGCCTCCGGCCTGTTCTTGCCATTCTTGCCAGTCTTGCCAGTCCCTGATGACAGCAGAAGTTTTTTTTCTTTTTGCTCCGACCATGCCACCCGCGGCAAAACAACCACCCCACCCGAATTTCCACCGAATTTTGCCATTCGCCGTCATCGGCACGCCCTCATCATAGACACAGCAGACCTAGATACAGAGCGGGCCATGATATCCGACAGCCTCCCTCATCTGTGCAACCATACCTTTGACCATATAGAGCGCCATGACTAGGTACCTACCTATCCTGATACTGGTGCCCGACTGCTATGGAAGACTGCAGCGCGTTATTCTATAAATGCGACTCTTATGTCCTCGCATGGCTGGAGGCATTTACCTGGATGGCTTTGCACATTTTAAACCAAAATGCCACAGATAGACTCTTGAAGGTCAAAATGCCGGCGCCGGCTACCTTGTGTAGTTCCGGATGACACTGTGCTCTCTGAGCATTGTCTCCCGATATGCTCAGTAACGTTGAGCCCTGACTGCCATCGTATACACACCCTTCGGATGAACTATGAGACAAGGTTGGAGTTAGGTTGACCGAGGAAAGTGAACCGAGACAAGCTGGTCATTTCAGCAGAACACGGCCCTCAGAACCATCTATTATATCAATATCGAACGTTGAAGAAGTTCTCACAGGCCCGCAGCCACTGATATCGAGTCCTACATTTTGACGATTCAGTGTTGCTCCAATCCAGTCGCTTACTCACTAGATGGCACGAATATCAAATAATATTTCCTGGTTTGTGCATAGGAGCTCATAGGGGCACGGTCATTTTGTAATAGTCTGTCATATGGGGAGAAAATAAGAAGCAAGTAACTGCCCCATACCAGACTAGTATACTTGATAGACTACCTGCAATTAAGTGTCCATGTGGAAAAATGATATCAAGTCACTTGAAGCAGCCAAGCAGCCCACGTTGAGTCTCTAGAAGTAAATTGTCAACAGTGGTGAAATACTGCAATGTGGGAGATAGGGCAAACATTAAACTCATCATGATGGATGAGAACGACCTGCGCGATGTCAAATACGTTAATTTCCATCAGGTGCTAATATTGCTTAGGCAAGAGAGAGCAGCATTAGCAGCATTGGCAGAAGTTGCAAGTTTTATAGAAAAGCAGGTGATGATGGGCGAAGAGCGGTTGGATGCCAAAATTTGCTGCCACCACCTGCAACGTCATAATGTTTGTTCCTTTCCCGCGAGCTCACCGTTGGGGACCTCAGTGCCTCTGTAGTGCGGGAAGCAAAGAGCAACTCCTCCGGCGGCAGGTGCACCCATCAGGGAAGATCAGATATTCAGCCCACCATCGCCGCCAGGATCTCCTCTTTCACCCACCCCATCACACATTCCTTTGATATTTTTTAACCTCCCAATCTCAACTGCACCGTCAACCCGCCATCGATAATTAACCCACCAGGCTCTATTCCCTTCTCCCATTGCACTCCTACTTCAAACTCTCTAATATACAACCGAGACATCCCCGCCCTTACGTCGTTTACCCACTTGCCGTCTCTATCGTCGAGTTGCACCGCCCACAAGGTTGCGCCCACCAGCGATCTTTCCAGACCCTGTCGCCAGATTCCCATCAATTTACCTCACATCTCAAGCGTCACAGACCAAAAACCCCTCTTTGAGGCTCACCTCGCCTCAGAACTACTCTTTCGCCGGCTCGGGTTTGCTTGCCTACTAGCTTGTCAATATGGCCGTAAAAGACGAAAACATGTAAGTCAACTTCGTCCCTGGGCACCTTGCTCACATGTGCATGTGCAGCCCTAAAAAGCATCGCCGACCAGGAAAACGAATGAAGAGCGATCTCAATCCACATGCTAATGTTTCACCCACATAAACAGCTATCATCCGACCAACTTCTTGATCCTTGCCCGGCCTCGAAACCACTACCGCGTTCACGTAGTACCCATGTATGTAACCGCCAAGCCACGCCGTACGGTCTGAATGCTTACATCGCGCTAGTCATTGGCAATTGCGATCCATCATCACCTCGGGGAAGGGACGCTTCGTTTACTTCCCAGGCGGAAACTCGAAACGAAAGATCATCAAGCTCGACACGAAGACCCGCGAGTACGAGACGCTGCGAGTGCTCCAGTTTTCTCCGAGATGTCTTGTCTCTAAGAACGGCTGGCTCTGCTGCGGTGGCGAAACGGGCGAGTTCGTCGCCATCCGCCTCGACTCAACCCCCGACAATAACCAAAACCCTGCTTCATCCTCACCGTCCTCCGCCTCTTCGCCGACTCTGTTTGGACTCGATTCACGATCTCCGTTGAGTGAACCCTTGTCCCCAACCCAATCGACCGAAGATGCGCTACGCTCGATAATGCGAACTATCTATGCCCCGAGTCAGAGCTGTGGAAAGGACCGAGTCAACTGCATCACCATGTGGTTTCCAGACGGCGAGTCAACAAAGGACTGCGCGTACCAAGAACCCGTTGCCGTCCTTTCAAACAACGACAAGAATGTGACATTCGCCACACTGAATGAAGGAGAATCTACCACCCTCGACACGGTCATCTACCCCGATTGTGTTAATCGTGCCGTAATTTCCCCTGATGGCTCCTTGTGCGCGGTTATTTGCGATGATCCCTTCTTGTACATTCACGAGAGGACCAAGAAGCAGGGTAGAGATGGTGGCTACGAGTGGGTCCAGAGAACGAAGGTGCATCTTAAGAGCCAGCGCCTAGAGGATAAGTCAGACAACCGTGGTAGCTTCGCGGTGTGCTTCTCTAACACAGGTCGATATCTGGCAGTAGGAACGCAGTATGGGATAATATCCATCTTCGACACTGCTGCCCTCCTGGAACCTGATGCCGATCCGCTCTTGACCGATTTTGGCTCGTCTCGGCCGAATTCGGATGCTGGAGCTGTGAGAGAAATGGCTTTCTGCCCCGGTCCTTTTGACTTGTTAGCATGGACTGAAGACAGAGGCCATGTGGGCATTGCCGACATACGCCGTAATTACGTCTCGAGACAAATCCTCCACCTTGATAAGAAGGACGATTTTGACCACTTCGACATCACTGACAAGCAGCAGCTGACTGATTCACATGTTGGTTCTCGTCCTGCAGATTTGCTTGCTGCGGCGGAAGGCGCTGATAGCCACTTTTTGAGGGCGGTGGGCGAGCGTCAATCTTCCTCTAACACGAGCACCAGCGCAAGTACCAGCAACTCACAGACCCATACGAGCAGCGTGCCCCCGGACGGCCCAGTCGATACCCCTAGGACATCGGTTTCGAGAGATATGGAAAGCGAGATTCGGCGATACAACGCGCCCCTCAGCCGGGAGGAAACGATGGTCCTCGATGCGATGCGAGAAATAAACCGACGACGACGGGAAGCAGATACGGCAGACAGGTCTACAGCACAGGCATCATCAAGTACGAGCACAAGCAATACCAGGCCACCCCGTGAGCGGAGTGCTAGCGTCACCCGCAACAACGCGGCCCCAGAATCGCGGTTAGTTCGTGACATACTCGCCGAGGCAACAAACACTTGGCGAGACTTTGTTCCTAGCGCAGGACCCCATCGGCTTCGAGAACGGTATTTGGCTGACACTCTCAGAAGAGGTGTTTTGCCGCCGAGGCGGACGGTTCGACTCGGCGAGACTTCGAACGGGAGCGGGGCCGGCGGGCCGTCTCGTACAACAGGTGCACCGCCGCCCAGGCTAGGTCAACGGTCAGCCTGGGCCGACTTAGAAGCCCTATACAACCTAGGTGCGGAACGCGAAGAGACCGAGTCACGACGAGATCGGGACCTTCTTCTCAGGCCGGGAATGAGTCCGTACAGCAGCATAATGCGGGACTACGATGGGGGGAGGGCGACACATGCAAGGTCCACCCATAGCACGGACGACGAGACGGCGGGCATGTCATGGAGCGAGGATGGGCGAGTTTTGTAAGTCAAATTCATCCCCAAGACATGAAAATTTCTGGGCAAATGAATGTATACGGGGTAAGTGATGCTGGGGTTGGCTAACTAGCTGGCTCTAGATTCGTTGGAACGGAAGACGGCATTTACGAATTCCATGTGAACGTGGCCGGACGAAAACTATTTCCGAGCATTACTATGCGTTAAGGATGGAGGCTGTACAACCAGCGGGCAGCACACAACGCCTTCTAAAGCGGGTAATCGCAGATGGTGGCTACGTGGATGAGTCAGAAGTCCAACCAGAGGTTCTCGCGTGGTGAGTTGCGATTTGCGAGAAGCATTCGTGCCTAGCAAGGTGTCATTTCCCTAGCTTTAATTTTTCTCCAGATGTTACACAGCGAGATCCTTGCTAAAGAAGGCCAGCCTTTCTCCTCGGGTGGGGTGTGACTAGATGCCCATGTTACCTTAAATGTCGACTCCTTGTTCGATTTGGGGATCGCATTCGACTCGCGATCTCAATGCTTTCGTTTCTTTTCCACATCATTTTGTGATTTTTTTTTACTATCTTCCCCAGTCGTCGTCCTTGCCTTGCTAGCGCTCGCTTTCACTTCTTTGTGCTCATTTTATCATTTTAGCAGCATCATTCCCCCACATAGGTACATTTTTTTTCCTTCGGTTTTCAGTGCTATTCTCCATGCAGCGTTCATTGGGTTTATTGCTTTCGAGAAAGAAAAGCTTCTAGCGAATATGAAATACAAATTACCATTATATTATTCAAGTGTATCATCGGTTTTTGTTGTCAGAAGCACATGGGTATCACGAGACACGATTTTGGGTTTTGAAGGATCTCTTATTGTGGGTTGTACTGCTTTTTGGGGATCGTGTCTTGCTACCTTAACCGCACAATTCGAAATGAGAGAATCTCGTGTGTTTGGAATTTGGGGGTGGTTTCGTTCGACAGGGGGTGTGAGGTGCTGGGGTCGAAAAGCTGCTTGCCTACCTTTGAAGGGTAGGAGAGAGCAATCGTAACCAAGATAGTATGTAGGATTTAGGATCGTGGAACGGGAAAGGTTGCATACAACTTATTCTACGAGGCGGGAATGATGGACATAAGCAGGCGAGGGAATCACAGCTGGTTGTAGCTGGGAAGGAAAGGGTGAGGAGAAGAGCCAGACAGAGGACAATGGCAACAACGAAAATGTTATGAGCTTTCTTGGAGCAGGAAATATACATACATATATCCATACCTGGTATATGACGAACATATCCTAGTATCACCCCCATGATCCCATATATGTTTGTCCTTGCATCTGCACGACTCTTTCCAGGATATAAGCGTATGTATGTGCCAACTAGTTATTGCCGAACATCGCCCCTCACCACTCTGACCTACCTGGGTAGACCCGAAAATCGCCTGGTAATCCTTCGCATCTTCCCAAGTTCTCCGGTCCTCATCTCTTCAACCCTTCCCTTTCCCCCCAATCCCCTTCACCGACAACAAGTCTAGCAACCATCTCGCCAACTGCCAAACTAGAGGTCAAGCCTGGACTTTCGATACCGAGGCAATTAACGAGCCCGGCAAAGCCTTTTTCTTTTCGAACATAGAAGTCTACGAATCCCTTTCCTTCCCCCAAGCCGCCACCTTCTTGGTTATGGTGGAGGGAAAGCTTGGGTCGTATGCCGCTGTAGTCGGGGACCAAGGACGAGGCGTCGATGGAGGGGAGGTACTTTTTTATTTCTCGGGTTGCTTGGGCCAGGTGCGCCGGGTTGGGGGCGTAGATTTCCGTCGGGATGGTTTCTTCCGGCCTGGGTTCGGGTTCGGGTTCGGGCGACGGCGGCGATGACGATGAAGGAGAGGAAAATGGGGTTACCCACTCGACATCGGGCCCAAACCTCACCCTCGGCGGGTCGGACAGGTCTAGCGTGAGGTGCGTGCCCAGCCCGCTTGCTCCCGCCACGGGGGCGGGGTATAAGAGGCGAGACGGCCGGGGGCTGGAGCGGGAGTAAGAGAAGTAATTCCCCTTCGCGTATTTCAGGGGAGGCAGTTTCTCCGCCGGGGAAGCTTCGGATGGTAGCGAGGAAAGAATCGCGTTGAAGAGGGACACGGCGGAGAGGCCTGCTGCGTTTATAACCGCCCTGGACGTAATGGCGGAGGGGTCGGGGATTGTCGAGGTTGGGGACACGGTTATTTCCCACCCGTTCGAGCCGAGAGAATCCGAACCCGGCGCAGGAAGAGGAGTGGCTTTGGACACCGGACTCTCGACCGCTACCGTGCCCCCGGCTTCCGTAAACCTCCCCTCCAGCGCAAGCATGAAGGAGTGCGAATCCACTATCCCCGTCTCCGGACTTTCCAAAATACTCCCCCCGGCCTCCCAGTCAACGTGGACGTCCGGTTCTTCCCTCTCCGACTCTTCCCTGCTTACCCATCTCAACGGGGTTTCTCCCAGTGTGCCGCCCACTCCGTCTTCCACGTCTCGCAAGCTTTTCGTCTTCTCAATCATCCTTTTCAGGGCGCCGGTTTGGGCACAATCCTGGGCCAAGATCCATTTGCCAGTTTTGCGATGCGGTACGTTGTGCGACTCGCAGAAGGAGTAGAGGAGACGTCGGCCGCGGATGCACAGGCGAGTTTTTAGGGATGCGGGAGGGTAGTATAGGCCCCCGTGGATTACTTCCGAGTTGCGGGAGGATGTCTCGGTGCCGAGCTGGGGGTGCCGCTCGAGGAGAAGGATGCGGCTCGGGTCCAGGGGGGAGGAATGGTGGGAGGTTAGGCTGTGGGCTATCGAGAGACCGATCACGCCGCCGCCGATTATCTGGGTGGCAAGTTAGCTAGCCAAAGGGATGGGATACGTGAATAGAGAATAAGTAATGGAATGGGGTGGTTACGGAGGGAGATGGGTGCACATATGACAAACAAACAAGATAGGATAGTAGGGAGTATGCGGGCGTCCGTGCTTGTAGTATACCACTCGGTGGCGAACTATACCGAGCATATTATCTTACTCCGAGGAATATAAGAGTAGATAGCATAGAATGCCCGACATCCGAGCCATCCAGCTACCTAGCGCCATATGTCCAACCACTCATCAGCCTTCCACCTCCCCGTCTCATAACTCTTCACACTTGGCACTCCCCGAACAACACGTGCAACCCATTCACAATAACTAACCCCAAAGCTTGGTTAAAATAAACAGTACTCACCACAGCATCAAAATCCAACTCTTCTACCATCCTCCTTGCCGTGGTAGCAAACCCTCTACTCCACGAGCCACCACCAATACCCCTCCACCCTAGTCTCGTCGATGATCCCATACCTGTCCCATGTCTTTCGCTATTTGCACAGCCCCTCCTCCTCCATATTTCCAATCCATCGGCCCTCCTTCCTCCCGTCATAACAGCTGCGGTAGCGGGCGTATTCGTGGTCCCTCCAGTCCCCCATCTTCCCATCCCCCCCCGACTCGTCGCCAGGGAGGAAAAGCAAGTCCGTGGAAGAAGCGTCATTTTCGGTCTCGTCCCAGATGTCGTATGTATACGCAATGCCGTCGAATGAATTAGAAGCAAGAAAAGTTGATCCAGGGTCGAAACGAGTAGATGGCACCTCTCCGAATCCGAGCTAGGGAAGGGATCCTTTGGGTATATAGTACTACTGCTACCCTGTACACACACTGAGACTGCCCGTAGCAGTAGCAGTAATGGATGCTAGTCTCTCCGTCTTTTCTGTCCGCTGGGGATAGCTTTCCTGATTTGTTGGTGCATGCGGCAGTATGCGTAGCCGTGCAGGTTAATTCGATGCAAGGCTTCTGGACATCCCAAGTCCTAGATAAGCGCGAAAATAAGGTGTCCATGTCCGCTGTTGATATGCGGTAGGTGCGAGGCTGAGTCATCTGAGGTTGCAACTGCTACAGGTCGCAACCATCTATCATGGAGGTTCGATATATCCATGATATCATAGACCCGGATATTCAGCAGCGAGATAAATCGCCCACGTAGATATTCAAGAGCATTGTATCAGAAGAAATATCACGTAGAAAGATTTCTTTTTTTCAAGTCCTTCCTTGAATTCAGACCTATCTAAAAATGTTTGCTCCAATTGGCCTGTCCCATGTCTTTTTCGGAATAAGCCGCCGCCCAACAAGCACTATAAACCACTAAAAATAAAAAAGAATAAAAAAGAATAAAAAATACACGTAAGGAGGAAAGATTCTCAATTTTGCCCTCGGGGACTTAAGTTTGGATTTTATATTCCCCAGGGAGGTCTCCTTCATTCCTCATGGTTAAACTCCAATAACCCCTGCTCAGTTTCAAAGGCTTTCCTAGAATGCTTGTATACCATAAAACGCCGTTACAAAATAGGCGATGAAGGAATGATTTCGCTACCCTGTCTGGTCGATTGCACCTGCAGACTTCTTTTATGATGTTACCATCTGAGAGAGGAGGGTTCAAGTGATTGTCTCTGCAGGTTTGCTGGTATCCTCCTCAACGACAGATTGGGAAGATAGTAGATGAGAAGGGGTGACTGGTTCGTGGGTGACATTTGTGTTCGAGTGAACCTCGGAAAGTTGTCGCTCTGTGGCTCAAATTATCAGCAGTTGATTCTAGATAGCACGATCAAGCTTAGCAGGAAAATACGAACCTAGCTCCCGGATTCTGTGTCTCAACATTTGGTTCTCCCTCGTGAGCATGTGGGTTTCCGCCTGGTACAGTGCGCTCTCGTCCCTACCGCTGAGCGAGAGGTTGTCATGCTCGGTGTGTATAGAGCCCGCCCTCATGCGTGGAGAAGCTCCTCGACTCGGGGTGCGGGAGCGACGGTGTAAGTCGGTTCGGGCAAGATCGAATGAGCTCCGGGGATGGCGGGGGAAGCTGGGGGACCTAGGGACGGAGCCCGAAACGGAGGGCAGGTTGTGGTGGTGTGTTGAAGTGGCCGAGGCTAGGATAGGCGGGGTGGCGCCGTTGTTAGAGACCGAGTCGTCAATTGCACTTTGGTTGGTGTTCTGGCCCTGGTTGGCCTGGAGTTGGTTGAGCTGTAGCTGTTGCTCGCGGATCATAACCAACAAGCGGTTCTGATACAAGATTAGGAATGTTAGCTTCGAATTCGGATGTGAAGAGGCCACTACAAAAACCAACCCCCCACTTCGATTGTCAAGGGTTGGAATGCGAAGTTATGTCGGAGATGCGGGGTGGTCAGTCACATACTACCTGAGCTTCCTGTTCAGCTTCGAGCTCCTGGTGCAGCTCGCCCAGACTAGGTTGGCGATCTCTGGCAAAAGGCATGGGGGAACTGGCGATGAGTTGAGGGCTAGCAGTCCTGGCGGCTTCAGTACCGTTCGCAATCATCTCGCCCGGAGCGGGGACACTCGGGTCGTTGGCATGGACGTTCATCATGACGATGGATCGCCTGCGACTCGTGGCGGAGGGCATTTGGTTTGGCGATACTGCGCTGTTGGAAGGTTCTGCTTCGTTGGGGGCGACAGGTTAGCGAAGAGGTGATAGCAAACAAACCAGTGACGGTCAAAATGCGACACAGCTTGACGTTGGGCTTTTGGATTTGGGAGAGGCGGGAGACATACGTTGGGTTGGTTCCCTTTGCAGGCCGGCATTCATTGTTGCGGCTGCCTGCAGGGACAGTGATGCTGACCTCGGAGACGGGGATGGAGAGTCGCCGCGGATCACCGATCCCGTGTCGATACGGGGATGAGTATTTGGCTGCTGCATGACAGTAGACGGAAGTATGTAAAGATTATGCTGTCGAAGCGTGATAGGTTGGCATGTGTGTTGCTCTTGTGGGGAGTGGATACTGGAAAAGGAACCAAAGTGGACGTTGAGGATGTAGTCGAGGATGGCCTTTTTGAGTTTTTGCAAAAAAAGGGAACAATAATTGCTGGAGGCAGGTGCGAGACTGTTTTCAGATCGTCATCCACCCACTCGAAGCTACTGGGTTTGCTTGTTCCGGACCTGACTGCTGTGAACGCGTGCCTGGGCGACGAACGTGGACAGGGGAGGTGGAATTGATTACTCGACAGCAACCAGCGCAATGCGTGATAATGGATCTGAACGTCCTGGGCTCGGAACTTGGGGAGAGGCGAAAAAGAGAGTGGTGTGTAAAGTGGACCAGGGTGAGTCAGGACCCAAAGAAGAGAGAATGGGAATAAACAGCAGTAGCAAAAAATTGGAGGATCACGATACAAACATCGAGATGGGTCCGGAAAATATGTAGGGCAAACCCCGAACCCTGCGGTGCAACTTGTTCGGTGACTGGTACACGATAAAGCTTTAAAGCCAATGACAAGACTTGCGGAATGAAGATAGCATAGGGGAAACTTTTTGCGAGTAGCTACCACAAGTCCAACCTCGATGGTGGTATTGTTGAGGTACCACAAGTTGAGGTCGTCATCCCTTGTTGGTGAGACTAAACGTTCGATGATGCTGTCCAGGTGACCATTGTTGGTAGGCGCGACTACCCTTGCACCCCCAGCGACTTCCTTCGGAAACCTCCCTTCTCGTGGTGTTGCAACCACCATTTGGGTTGGGCATCATCATTTCTCATCCACATTTTCTCCGCATGCGGCCATAGTGTACTAGCACCTCAGGTTATCATGATATTGTCCAGGTTTTTGACTATTCACCTAGCCTCACCGTTAAACGATATACAGCGGCCCTTCAACATAGCCCGACATGCGAGAGCTGCTTGTTATGTAAGGCAAAAGGTTGGCGTTTGCCCCTCGAACCCCGCGACAAACAGCTGGAAATGACGACATTTGTGCAAGGGTCCTCACAGCGACATCCCGTTGTGCTCCATTATGCAGGTATCGCTTGTCCCGTGCACGCTAGCTGGCATATACAGAATAATTGTTATGCATTTGAGGTATGTATGTGTAGCCCAAAATATGAGGCTGACCTATCTGTATCCTGTCCGTTGCCTCCTCTACCTTTCTAAATGATTTCAACCATCGTCTCATCAAGCGAGTCTTTCTCGCAGTCTAGTGTGCGATTCTGTCCAGGTTGCCCCCACCGCTCTGGGGGTGATGGCCGGGCAAGCAGATGTGATCACCAGGGCACGTGGACATGTCCGCATGAATAAACACTCGGAACGAGCTGGAACAAGCCGGGATGGCGGGGGACAGTGATCAGCTCCCCAACCGCAACCCCTGCTGGCGCTCGTGATGCCGCGGCAGGCTGTCAGTTATCACAGTAACTCTAGCTCGATGCTTGATGATCTTTTCTGGTATGGAATCCTTGCACCAGCTCTAATAAACAGATTCAGAGCCTTGA
This sequence comes from Zalerion maritima, assembly GCA_022664585.2. NCBI lineage: Eukaryota > Fungi > Ascomycota > Sordariomycetes > Lulworthiales > Lulworthiaceae > Zalerion > Zalerion maritima. Next base: position 77,720 of record JAKWBI020000080.1, on the reverse strand, counting down.
ACAGTTATCGCAAGAACCGTGAGTATTCATACGGTAACGACCTTGGGGAGTGTTTTCTAGGCATCCTTTCCTATTGGCATAATATAGGTCGCTATAGCCCCGACGGCTGGAAGCACGCGGAGTGGCGATATCAGCTCACACGGGAAGGCAGGGTGCACGGAAGGCTTAACGCGTCGTCCAAAACCGAAGGAATCAAGACACAGTTTGTAATCCAGCGAAGAACGTACTGCAGTTCGCCAAATATCATTCCTTCTGCTCGATGCTCTAGGAAGGTACGTACAATGGAGAGTACCAGCCACAATCTGTTCCATCAGCAGACCATAATCTCTCCGGTGGCCCGTAAACTCCAGTCACTCTTCCCGCTACTGAGTAAGCTAGATAGAAAACTCTTCGGTCATGGGCGTTGAGGACTAGAGGCTTGAGCGAACGGTCGATAGCGCCGTAAACCCTCGGAACATGTTCCCTAGAGCACCACACTCCGAGCCTTCCAGGCGGCTGATGGTTCGAGATTTGCTAATCAACACTCTAAAGCTGACACTGCTGAGCCTCAAACCGCTGCAATTAGCGATGGAAGCATCCCACAAATTGAATCGAACAAGCTGCTGGTTTTCGGGCCTCCTTTTCTTTGCAACGACACAGGATGGGAAAATATTGGAGATCTTAGTGGACGACCATGTGTTGGCATGTCTCTGAGGCAACGATGCCTACACTGTGTACGACTCAGGGCTTCTGTTCCATCTGGCAACGACTAACTCTAACTATTTGGATGACTATTCTGGTGGTAGGGTGCTATTCCCATAACATAACATCACTTCCCTCTCTAGTGAACTTAACGGTATTATTTCGCGTTGATGCCAGGCCAAGGCCCGCTGATTGAAGAAATGAAGGACCATTTGGAAACATACCGACCTTTAGTGAGTTAATCTTGGGTGCTGGATGTTGAGGAATGGGAAATATAATGCAGACATAAACCCCCCCGTCTGTGTGCAGCGGATTATTGGGGACGACCCAAAGGGCTGTGCTTGTTTCGTTTCGAATTCCAGAGCTACTGTAGCACATATTTCAGAATAACAACTGGCATGTGCAACAGCACTCGGTAGCACTGATTTCTTAATTTCCGTCTAGAAGGGGTTATTAAGTTTTCCGAGAGGTGCTTTTGAACCGAAGCTGGTAGCAGCCAGTGTTCGAGATAAGTGGTCGGAATTCACTTATCTAGTTGAATGAAGAGTAGGATTGTTTCCGTCCTGCGAGGTTCCGTATAAGTCGGGTGCCCATGTTCTGGTTACTATTGTAGTAGAGATTGAAAATAGATCCGATCATGGCACCAAACTGCAAGTTTAGCTCCAGTGATCGGAGGGGTTTGAAATCTGCAAGAGTCCGCAATAGCGTCAAATATAGAGCATTGGGCGGCCCATATCCCTGACGCTTTCTTCAGATCATTCTCGGGTTTGCCAGGGACGTCCTGTGTGAGGCATTTTTGGGATACTTCTCCAAGATACTTATTTGCTTAAAGCTTAATCTTGATATAGAGTGTTATATTCAGCATTGATGCTCCTGGAGCCTTCTCGCCGCATTGGGACCGAGCTTGACATGGCAGGATTCCTGATCGCAAATGAAAAAGGCCGGGCACTTGGCAAAGCTAGATTCGGAGAGGCAGCCTTTGTTCGGAGCCTTTCTAACCAGGCTCGGGTCGATAACAATCGCGCCAGCAACCATCAGCCAAGCGACTCGGAGAATGGAAAACCGCCGGCCGTGGTTCTGGCCTCGTCGTCTCATCTGAGGGCATGTAAAGTATCTGGCGTCCCGAGAGAATCGATAAAAAAGGGTTGTGGGGCAGAAATCGCGGTCACAGAAATGGGAGGCCCGGGCTATCGGTTAGGTTGCTTTGTTCTCTGACCTTTTATGTTCCGAGTAGACCCCCATCTTGCAGTCTTACTCGCCCTCCATTACGGGACGCTACTGCAGGAACATCTGCTATACTATGTACAGCCAAAGCCACCCCTTCAAAATATGCACAGCTGAGGGCGAGCAATGGAGTACAAGCGTTGTGTTCATGTACAAATACGGATACATAGGTATGTTCACCCCAAAAGGCATCAATCTCGCGGCAGGAGGGGGAAACTCCCCGTTTCGAACACATCACACCTTGTACATTTGTAGGGCGGTAAGATGCAAGGAGGAACAAGAGAATAAAAAATTTCGCCCGACGGAGGCAGGAGGATGCGAGCACTAGTCAGCATCTCCCGCTTTGTGTGCAAATGTAATACAGGCCGTTGAAGGTGAGGCTTGCTCTGGCGCATTCTAGAACCGAAGAACTACCATAAGCGACCCGGTCATGGCTTAGGGCGATACGATAACGGCGGAGACACCGGAAAAGGGATTGCTCTTTGGTAGCGGAAAAGGGATGATCATCGGCGGTAGGTGGGACGGGACAGTCGCAGTGCAGTTGTCTAGTAGCAAAAAAGGGGCCCGAGGCCCGGTATCCAGCAGCTACGGTAAGTAGCTCGACAAGCAGATGACCGTGGCCAATAACAACACAACCACCACCGCTGTGCGCATGCCAGTTTCGAGGTTTGAACTTGGCCCTCGAGTCCGTGGACCTAGTGGGCCGTCGAAATCCTGGAGCGGGTACGCTGTGTAACGGTGTGGGAACGAATTCTCGGAGACTATTGGTACTGTGTATCCCGTCATTTTCTTGTGCAGTCGCCGCAGTGGCTCAGGAGTATAAAAACACCTTACTACCTCTCTGCGATTTGGGGTGGACTCGTCCGAGAGTGCGTCTAATGGCGAGTTGGGAGAACAAAAGAAACGAAAAGGGTAAAAGAACCAAATTTCAAGACATGATAATGAGAGTTGATGGGCGGTGGTTGCCCTTTCCGTGCATTGCTCTCGGGATATTCCCCCCTTGGGGCTTGTGATGTCGTTGCCGTTTCCCTTACGGATGCGCCTGCAACTTTATGATCGCCGCCTAGAAAAATGACAGCTTATTACGCGATGCTACGTGTAGGTCTGTGCAACTGGAGACTGCGACTGCTGAAGATGTTTTTTTTTGTCAAATGCGAGGCCCTCATTGCAAAAGCTAGACGTTCCAAGCTTTCGTTTTTGCGGCACATGTTGGTAGTGGTGATGACGGGGAGTAACCAACCCATAAAAAAGATGCTGTGCAAAGCCCGTCCACTAATGACGGGCTTCGACCTCGTCGCCACCATGGAGTCCGTGGGAATAATAAAAGTTAAAGAGCAGGGTGGGCTTGAGCTGTAAGCTTGCCCGATCAATGGGACATTTAAGGTGGTATTTATCCAGATTTCCCCATGTTCAATTTCATGATATGCGGACATTGCCAAACCATTCGTCGCCGCGCGTTTATTTCGCGAGCGAGGCGCAAGTCACCGCGTCCAACCCAGCAAAGCCACCACGGATTTACGATTGATGAACTGTATTGCTTACTAGACTGCGGATTGTAATTTACAACAAGACACTCGCTTGCAAAACGTGGCGTCGAAACTGCCCGCAGCCCCTGTTCCATCTGCCTTGAAGCCTTGCCGAGCCGGGTCAAGCTTATCAAGCCAAATTGGCCTGAAATTCCACGGGTCTCTTCCACTCTGGTCTCTCTGGTCTCTCTGGTCTCTCTGGATAACCGACACACGGCATAAGTAGACAAAAATTAACAACACGGCATCAGCATAAACGACCCCGCCCAGGGGCTGCTGGTTGTTGATGTTGGCTCCCGGATATCGCCCAAGGGGTCTATAATATGAGGTCACAATACGAATTGCAAGACCACACAACTGGCAGCACTAATATCGTTGAAGGAGGACTGAGCCAGTGAATTGTTCGAGACAGACTAGCTGTTCCTGCTTGTGGAGGGGTCATATGGAGGAAGGATAGCTAAAGGGCAGTGTCCCCGAGATACATAGCGCAGTGGAAATCGTGTTAGGTAGCTACCTGAATCTAGGTCCGGCAGAGTGGGAGAATGACTAAGTAAGTGGGTCTTGGCTGGGAAATACTCGAGTACTATTGGCCCTCGTACGTAATTCTGTTTTGAATTGCCAGATGCCCCAATGTAACCATTAATCCCGATATTGTCCTGCCATAGTACCTGTAAGGAAGGATAGTCCGTAGTGGATCTTCCCTGTGGACCTTCCTAGTTCACACCATTTTCACACCCTTGTCACACAAACACAGACACGGCCCACGCAGCCCCCCTGTCGCTTTCTTGGTTGGGCTGGGCGAAGGGCTTTTTCTTTTCCTTCCTTCCGTTATAGACTCGCGAGCGCGTGTTTTCGCATCTACGTCGTCACCCGCCTCCCGATCGTTTGTTGTTTCTAGTCATTTCGAAGTGAGGACCGAGTGATACAACAAATCACCCACTATTCGGAGTGGACAGGAATCCGTATAGGGGACGAGAAGAGCCTGTCGACGATCCAAAGCACCCGATCTTTCAGCCCCTAGGACACTTCCCAGTTTTGAAACCCCCGAGAAAATATCCCCGGCCTCAGACATCCATCTGGCACCACCCGAACTGATACAACATCCAACACCTCACAACTTGAGGCACTACGCTTCCAACCACTAGTTACCGGAGATCGTTCCAAAGTTAAAAAGAATCCATTGCAGCTGTTGTTTTGGATTGGGGTCGACACCCACACCCGTAGACGCCATCATTTCATGCCGCCGTGTTTCTGGCTCAACATATGCGGAATATAGACTCTCCTCGACCAGCTTTGTTTCAATGCTTGATCTGCGATCCCCAGTCCCGCCAGCCTTGAAACCCAACCAGCCCCCATCACCATCACGGCACATCCTTCTGTAAAGATATCCTGATACAACCCAAACATTCCCCCCACACCCCTGTTTTTTTCTTCCCTTATTTCGCTTCCCTGCTATCCAGCCCTCTCTTCCCCCTGGAATTTGCCGCAACGGGACCGAGGGTAGTATTGCTGCACATTCCTATATAAGATGGCGGCTGCCCAGCCAGATCCCACCCAGGGTGGTTCTGGTCCTCCGGAGTCTCTACACGCCCTCCAGCGACAGCAAAGCGAGAGTTTATCCCACACCCGTCGCATGCGACCGCCAACTATCGAGTCCTTCGCCGAAGATGCGAACAGAGTGCCATTGCGACCGGAAAAGGCAAAACGGGAATCAAGGATGGGTCTGAGAAGCTTGTTCGGGAGGTCGTCGGCGAGGAACACCAAGGATGCAAGGGCCGAACCACGTCTATCCGGAGGAGTCCGTTCCTCGATTGCCGATTTCAGCAACTGGCCACATGCCCTTCATGCTTCCCGTTCTGAGGCACAACTATCAACAATGTTGCAATCCGAGACGTCGTCGACTGCAGGATCCAACAAATCCCTGCCGCCGCTGCCCACAATCTCGGTTCCCAGAAGGACTAACACCAACGGGAAAGAAAAGGCCTTCAATACGACACCACCAAAGGCGCCCACAGCAGCCGCGGCAACCTGGCATCCCCCTCCGTTGTTCCAAGCTTACCCTCAGGCTATTCGCCATGCTCATCTTCCCGCTCCCGCCCTGTCGGCCGACGCATTAATACGGCAAAACGCCAGGAGGGGAAGTGATTTGCACCTCCTCGAAGATCTCAATCAAACCACCTCTGCCCTGGAAACCGACGGCCAAAGCTCCAAGGCCCAAAACTCGGAAAAGTCAAAAAAACGCCACAGGCGCAACACATCAACTTCAACCCTCAAGCTGGACTGGACGACGAAGGTGTTCGTCCTCGTAACATCGGGATACTTGCTTCAGTATTCAGGCGAGGGTCAGTTCGACAGAGGACCCGAAAAGATTTTGCAATTGAACAAGACATCTGCGGCATTTGCATCCGATTCCATTCCTGGCCGTCACTGGGTGCTTCAGGTTTGTTCTTCAATGGAACCAGACGGAACACTGGCTTCAGATTCCCGATCCATATTCTCCCGGATACCTTTTAGGGGTGAGAAGAAAAGTGCCTCTAATTTTCTCATGGTTTTCGAAGATGCGGACGACATGGAGTCCTGGATTGTACTGCTGAGGCGGGAGATCGAGGCTCTTGGCGGAAAGAAGAATCTCTCAGAGACCGGCAAACCCAAGGTAGTTGAAGCGCTAGTGTCTGGATCTCTCAAGCCACAGGCCAGCCAAAGAACCCTAATTGTACGAGACCCTGAGCGTTTCTCAAGAGTAATATCGCCAGACCAGTTCTCGTGGAACAATGAGAGCTCAGCGAGTAGTCAACACCGACCCGACACGCCTCCGGAACAGAACTACGACGACGTATCAACAACGACCAGCATCGTGTCGCACGATGGAAGACAGTTGGATAGCTTACGGGACAGTGGAAATCGCCTGTCATACTTATCATCTGGCCAGCGCACTGTCATAACATCCACAGGATCTTCGCCTGCCGCATCTCCCATCCGCGAAAGCTTCTCTTCTGAACAGGAAGACTCGACTCGTTCCCATGCGCTAGATGTCATGCCGGAGGTACGACTGAGGCCTAATGCAGCACTCATCAGTGACCGAAGACAGTCGATGCAGTCTCTTACCCCTATGATAGACTACCGTCCCATTCCTCCTCCTATCAGGCCGCAGTCGACCACTCCCGACGCTGGCTCTACGCACTCGCCAGTATCTTTTCAAACAATCCCAAACTTCAGTGTACCCCAGTCTGTAGGAAAGCGTTACTCATTCGTGCGGAGTCCAAGCATGGAAGGAGGCCAATTCCCTCCTCCACCTCTGCATGCTCGACAGCCGTTGCTGAAAGGGATGAGGAAATCGCCACCGACCGCACTACCTATGACAAGGCCACTCTCAACTGTTGCCGACCAACCATCCCCAGATTCACCCCATATTTGGAGTCCGACTCAGCAGCGTACCACCGACATTATCGCCTCGGAGGCACCAGACTCGGCAAGTATGTTTTCCTCGTGGATACATGAGACAACCTGGGAGCAATCTCAACCAGCAACCTCACAGGCTAGGTTCCCAGCTAGGAGGTCTAGCTTTATGCCGACCCACGACACCATGTCCGCCACAAGCCAGCCAAGCCCTCGTCGGTTCTCAAGTATGCAGACGCTTCGAGCTTCCTCAATGTCCCCTGAACCTACACCACCAGAGTTTCATGGTACTTTCCATATTCCAAATCCGTCGACCCAGCCTCGAGGACTACCTCCAGTTTCATTGTCGGAAATGCAGGATGACTCATCTCGCTGCCGGTCGTCAATGGAGTCATATGGCTCAAGAAGCCTGTCTCCAGGCCCACCGTCTTCGAAAAAGTCTAACCGTGCTAGTATGATGTCGATGAACTCTCTACACTCAAATCATTCGCAATCTTCCGACGCACCATCACGGCCATTGATGCAAAGGCCAATCGAGGTCACAGTCACCGAGTTTGACTCCCAGGACCATTCTTCACACCTCCGTCACATATCTATTATAGAAAATACTCCGAGGTCTCAACAGGGGCTTGTGCCCAGCGCGGCCAAGAATCTTTACAACCGTCGAAGCATGCCCCAACTGGTGGAAGGTCCTCCTCTGGCACCACCCCCGAATTGCGCCCTCCCGCCGATTCCCCAAAAACATCCCGAAACTAGTTCCTCTCACTGGAAAACAGTCCGCATCTAAGTCCACTCTCTACCGACCATGTCCCTTTGTGATTCATTTTCTATATGCTATAATTTCAGCCTGTGAGTGCTATGTTCTCGCGAGGTATGGCCCTGTATCTCTTATGTACGACTATGACAGGCTTGTGCGCCATGTAACGACCTTGGGCTTTGACTGGGCGGCGTCGGTGTCGGTGTCGGTGGATGTTGCTCTCCACAACTAGAGATGACTCTTGCAATGCTTTTTTGACAATGCATCTTATTCTTGGGAAGGAGGGCAAGGGGAAAGAAATACCTAACACCCGTCAGGATCATTATATCTGTGGGCGCCCTCACATTATGCCCATGTATTATATAGAATTGGACAGGTATTTTTGTATTACTTGCTACCTATTCACAATGCCGTACGAACTAAAATATTGCAGGAGGCTTTGAGTTTTTCCTACCAGAGTATGTGTAGGCGCTTGATTGATTGTTTCATCCCACGCGTTTCTCGTCTGATAGGAGCTCCTCATTTACCTTCGTCTACTAGAAGGATTGTCTTGACTTAGACAACTCGTCAACTCAGTACTACAACTTTGTACACACTAATGTTTAGCATGTGCCGATAACCTTATCGGTTAGTATCACGTGATCATATCACATGTAAGTCCAGCCGGTAGTTTCACCCCGAGTGTCTGTATCCCAAAACCTCACATCCTAGCACCCCACCATTTTAGCAGCAGCAGAAAATATTCAGCAACGAAATATTTACAGACGCAGAATCTCAGTTACCTACTGTACCTCAGCCTAAAACCCCACCACGTCGAAGGATATTCGACAACACCTCTCAATTCTAATATTGACAAGGAGACAACCAAGAAACACGCACCGCACATCTAAAAAGACAACAACAATAGAGACGCCATGGCGACCGCTGTAAACCCACCGTAAGCTACCCTCCTTTCCCGACGAGCGACAGCAGCGTACAAAAGCGCAGCTAACACTCCTGCCCCGCCGCCAACAGGAAGAAACACGACTGGGCCGACGACGACGACGAAAATGAGGTGTCGACCGATCTTCCCCCTCCCCAGACTATCCAGAACAAAGATAGCACTATGACCACCATCACATGGGGATATAACGACAAGAACGAGAAGGTGAAGACGACCCGAAGAATCCGCCACACAGTCCGCCGCGAGGTTGTGAACCCTCGAGTGGCAGCACGCAAGAAGCTCCCCAAGTTTGGACTTTCAGCCAAGGATTCCCCAGGCCCCGTGCCGGACACGACCAGCATTGGCGAGAACATCATTTTTGTGCCATCCGCCAACTGGCGCAAGGAGGCCAAGGACGAGAAGAACGACCCCAACGCACAGGCCATGAAGGACAAGCTCAAGGACAAAAAGGTCAAGTGTCGTATCTGTTCCGGAGAGCATTTCACGGCACGGTGTCCGTACAAGGACACCATGGCCCCGATCGGAGAGACCGCAGCTGCCGAACCCGGCGCTGGTGCCATCACGGAAGATCCTGCCATTGCTCTCCAAGGTGCCCCTGGTGCCGGCAAGAAGGGCTCGTATGTCCCACCTGCGCTGCGCGGAGACCGGGCTGGTCCTGGCGAGCGCATGGCATCCAAGTTTGGCGAGAGGGACGATTCAACAACTCTTAGGGTCACAAACGTAAGATTTTTTCTACCCGTAATTTCACCCTCCAAGGCGGAAATGTTGCTAACCCCTGCTTTTCAACACGACAGGTGTCCGAAATGGCTGAGGAAGGAGAGCTGCGCGACATGTTTGAGAGGTTCGGTCGCGTCACCAGGGTTTTCCTCGCCAAGGACAGAGAAACAGGCCTGGCCAAGGGTTTTGCTTTCGTCAGCTTTGCGGACCGAACCGATGCAGTCAAGGCGTGTGCAAAAATGGATGGCTTTGGTTTCAAGCATCTTATCTTGCGTGTCGAGTTTTCCAAGAAGACCACCTAAGACTCCACTCGTTTCTCTACATTTTTCCGATCACGCAGTCGAGAGCTATGGGTTCTCACGATATTTCCGGTGCCTAAACAGCATGCGGAGCTTTTGGCTGGGCTCCGGTCAACTTGGCGACGTACCCGGTATCGTTTTCCGGGGATGGGATAACTGGGATTCATGGGAACTGGCAAATAAAATCAAATTACATTGCATCCTCGTATCTGTATTTATTGAGCCGTTGAATGTACTTTGTGCTGATGACACTGATGTATGATAACGCATAAGGGCAACTGCAAGAGAGCGCGTTGGAGAGAATTGTTTGGAATGAATTCAGTCAAGATCCCTAACTTTCCGCACAATTTCAACTGTACCCAAACTTTTCAGCAACACCAGCACCCAAACTCCTTTGTCTATCATCTCTGCCCATCATCTGGGGGTTTTTCCCTCTGAGATACTTATTCCCATTGTCTGCGGCTAGTCTTGTTCATTCTAGAGGGAGAACCCTCGAACCTAGGAGCGAATGTCCCTTTCTAATCTCAGATAGAGCATGATGAACAAATTCCCGAGACGGTGGTCGATAGGAATTTCCATTTTCAACGAAACTTCTCTGGCTGGCGGGAAGGTTCGACAAGGGGGTATCCCCGTTTCCCTACCAGACAGGGGAGGTGGGCAAGGTGTGGACGGCCACAACACACGACACGCGGGGCAGTTTGATTGGAAGTTCATGCTTCCTCACTTGAAACCCAATAAACAACACCAGCGCCCAACTTTGGGTTCTTGAGAGAGGTTTTCACAGCTGAGGATCTGGGATGCTGCCGATTTTATGCATGAACATCAAAATGGGGAGAATGGAACGTCAATGGGATGGGAAAAGTACCCCACACACCACGATGCCCCTACCTGTTCGTGGGTCTTCCACGATGACTCTTTTCTTGGCTTGTTTTGGCGGACTGCTAGTAGCGGTGGGTGTCATACATATGTAGCTAGTAGCTACAGTAGATACTGACATGAAGGGCTATATATAGGTGATCGATGGGCAAGATGGTCTATATTATCGCGCTACGCTGCCAAAAGGGAATTCCCCTCCTGCTCAACGTAGCCCGTGGCTATATAAGTAAAGGTGCAACACTACCCCCCAGGTTCGGCGAAGCTGAACCTGCACTGGAACATCTGGCACTGGCACTAAAACATCTGTCATTTTTAAATTTGCACTGGAACATCTGGCATTAAAAAAATAATAGTTTTTCAACCGGCTCGAACCATGAAGCATTGGGTAGGTAAGTAGGTAGGTGTGAAGGAAAAATGGCTCATGGTACCGAGGAATAACCCCACTACACCATGCCGGGCTCATAACCTATCGCGTTATGCTGCCAAAAGGGAATTCCCCTCCTGCTCAACATAGCCCGTGGCTATATAAGTGAAGGTGCAACATATATCCCTTCCTATTCGTGCTTCTCGCTTCTCAGCTTCTTTTTTGTTTCATGAGTTTTTTTTTATTTTTTTGTTTTTTTTGCTCCCCTCGACCATCATAGTGGAATAAGATATTCCATCCAAGACAGAACAACGGTCTTTGCAGTTTTGAGACTTCCAGCAAACGCAAGGCATATACTACACGTTGTATACCCTACATATACCTGCGGTACCTGCGGCACCTGTGAGCCTCGGGCACCTAATTGGGTCATCCGGCCACCGTCACCAACACTTGCACACACACACACACACACATATATATATATATACCATACCAGACTTCGCGCGCACGAAGTCTCAATGTTCTCCGTCTTCAAAATGGCCCGCGCAAATAACGCACTCGACGGGAAACCGCTCCCCGAACCGGGTGTCGATGGCACCAGGGGCAACGACGACAACAATAACAACAGCAGCAGCAGGAACAGCAACAGCAACAGCAACAGGAACAGCAACAGGAACAGCAACAGCAACAGGAACAGCAACAGGAACAGCAACAGCAACAGCAACAGACACTGGGAAGGCTTGCCCGCGCGCCCCTCCGTGTCCCCGAGACGCCCAGGGTCCTCCGGCACGGAAAGCCTCCTCGCCACGAACAGGAGACGGGCGAGCGAGAACTACCAGAAAGCAGCCAAGGCCGAGAGGCTTTACAAAGCCCGCAAGGGCGCCGCGGCCGCGAGGAGGGACGCGAAGGCGGCGAGGGAGCAGTTTGGCGCCGCGCTTGCGCACGTCAGACTTGGCCTCCGCGCCGCGTGGGGGGTCGCCAGGGGCGGGGTGTACCTGGTGAAGGAGAGGTGGCAGGAGGCCGGCAGGAGGAGAGAGGTGAGGAAGAAGTTCAGGGAGATTGGGAAGAGGGAGAAGGCGGAGAAGAAGATGAGGCTGGGGGAGGAGATGAGGAGAGAGAAGAAATAGGAGGAGGAGGAGGAGGAGGAGGAGGAGGAGGAGAGGAGACGGGCAGCCGAGGCCGAGGAGAGGAGCGGGGATGGTGGGGATGGCGAGGGCGAGGATCGAGCGGAGAAGAAAGATGGAGGCAAGGGGAAAGAGACGGAGACGGCATAGGGAACGAGGCAGAGAGGCCCGAAGAATCGCTGGGCGTTACACGTTGAAGTGGAGAGACGTTTGATCGTTCTGTTGGATACTAATTTTTTTCTTCTTCCCCACTCTGTTTGAGCCTTTCAATCTTGTTTTACTATCTTTTGGTGTATGTTTCCTAAAATCGTTGGTTTCCGTACTCCTACGCCGTCCTGTCATTCCTCGTTTTATCCACTCTCGCTCAAAAACCGACCAAGAAGTCAATCATTTCCTTGCGTTTTTTTTTTTTTGCATTATCGGCCACTTCGGCATCGGGGACTCGGCACGATACCACAGGAAACGGCGCTCGGGGGAAAGCATTTGACACGGGGCCGGTTTATGCTGGGCAAGGAGTTTCTTGGAACTGGGGGTTTTGTGGTCGTGATTTTCTGCGCTTTGGTGTCTCCTGTCTCCAACTGTGCGTCAGTTACTCTGTCCTCGTGTCCAGAGTCGTTGTCCCTGTTGGTATCCAAACTGCTGCCGGGCTTTTGTGCTCACTTACTCACCTTCCCTTTGTCTAGAAATTCAATGCTACAAGACTGGGTTTGGGGATATAACGTTACTGGTTATGTTTGGAGGGAGGAAAGCGGGGGAGAGGGAGACTTGTTCTTGATTCAGATACCCACCTAGTCGAATAAGATAATCTATTCAATATATATCAGCTCTTAATTAAGATTCCTTTAGAAACTTAATCACTTGATAAAAGTCGCTTCTTATCAATGTATCGCATGCCTCCAGACATTCCTGTATCTATGAGATCTAATTTGCATAGTATTTATCATAAATATACATCTGGGCTTCTCATCACCGCCGGATTTTCCTTCATGCCCATGTTGCAAAATACGTCACATTTATGAAACAACACAGTCGATAAAGATAAATGTCTCTCAGAGCTTCTAATTTGAAGGGTGTATTTAAACCGATGTCGCTAGGATTCTTCGTCGTCACTGTCGTCTCTTCGAGTCGTGTAAACCACCGTTACCATCATGCACCCTAGGCAGGTAGTGCATACAATCCGCACCGTCATGATTCAATGGACCTGCTAAAATTCACGCCTTCTTGGTATCTAATAAACTTCCTCACTCTCCTCCTACCCTACTAAGCCTCGGGATTCATGAAAAACCCAAAGCTCGCCGTCGCAAAAGCGACCATCCTGTCGAGTTCTTTCCAGCTCTCGTTGCTAGTCTCGTACCACTCCCTAAACGCCTTTCCGACCTGTTCATTAGACGCGATTTCGGCATCGTGCGCCCGCATGAACACCCGCATCCAGACCTCAATCATTTCAAAGTCCCTCTTTTGGCGGCGGCGTTGGGTCAAGGCGCACAGGAAGAGCGTTAGGTCGTCTAGTTGCTTGTTCGGCGGTACGGATGTTGTGGAGTGGATGGATAGGGAAGAAATTTCTAGGTCGGCGTCCGAGGGGGAGAGGGACTTGAGGAGGGTTATGTAGGGTATGTCTATAAGGAGAATATTATCAGCATATCTGTTGGAATCAAGCGAAAGAAAACGAAAAAGATAGGCTACAAAACTTACAATCCCCTTTCTGCGCACCATCCCTAAGAACCGCCACCAGCGATCTAGGATCATTCCGATTAAGCTCGAAATGCGTTATCCTCGGCTCCGTCCCATTGCCACCACCGGTGTTGCCTGCTGCTGATGGTACGACTCTCTTCTCCCCGGCCGACGGTAGGAAAAACGGCGCCTTCTCGGGCTGCTTGGGCGGCTCGAGGGGCTTGTTCCTCGCCTTGATCTCGTCTAGATGAAGTAAGGTCTGCCACTGGCTCTTGGGCACCAAGCTTAGCTTCATTAGTTCCGAGTTTATCTCCTCGACTCCCAGGGGCGCGACTGCTTCGTCCTCGTCCTCGTCCCTGTCCTCATCGCCGGCGGCCTCTGCTGCCTCGAGCTGGGGAATCACGTCCCTGGACGAGCCTGTGACCCCTGGGCCGGAAATAGTCACGATATCCGCTTCCGTAATATGTCTCGTGGGCGTGCGCTTCCTGAAAAACGCTTGGTTGACCCATAGGTTAACCCCAATCTCTCCCTCAACAGCTGCGGCAAGATACTCGTTCGACTCGGCCATCGCGAGGGCTGAGCAAGGCTTTTCCAGTCGAAACCCGTCCACCATGTTACCCGTGGGCAAATCCCAGACGCGTATCGTGCAGTCTCGGGAGCAGGCAACGATCCAGCGGCCGTCGTGCGACCAGCATATATCGTTGATCTTGTCCTGGCAGCCCCGGAACTGGCGGACAATGTTCTTGGTGCCGACGTCGACGAGCCTGATGACGTCGTCCTGGCACGAAAATGCGATGAGATCAGTTCCAGCGTGGAATTTGCAGCCTGTGACTCCCATGCCCCATGAGAGTTGGTGCAGGAGATTTCCTGTGAGGAAGTCCCAGAATCGTACCTTGCCGTCTAGCGAGCAGCTTACAACCCAAGCGTGAACGGGGCTTATCACGAGCCCGGTGATGGCTTTGGTGTGCCTTCCCACACCAGCCGGATAAGGGGTTGTGGCACCAGACCTCAGTTTCGAGACCGTGTCCGCTTGCTTGAGCTGCTGCATCTTGACTTGCCGTGCCTGGGCGGGAGTCAAAGTCGACGGGAACTTTTGGCGCTGCAGTCCGGACTGGAGGTTGAACATGTCGATGCTGCCTCCCTCTGATCCAACCAACGCAAATGTGCCACAAGTGCTTATAGCCACCGTCGAAACGTCTGTCTTATCCCCAGTCTGGAAAGCCCACCTGCCGGCGCGCCTCCTACCCCAGAACCAAGTCCGGGCATACGAATCACCCTTGTGCCCCGTAATGACACTGTCCCACCCTGTGGTGAAGCTGGCTTCCGCATCTGACTCCTTACTCTTATGACTCCCCTTCTGCCATTGAGATATTTTCCCTGGCAGAGCACCGATTCCCCCATCGCGATTGAGCGAGCTAGCAATACATGTGATTTCAGGCGCCTTGAGATCCTCCACAGCAGTAGTCGGTCCTTGGCCGGACAGGTTTGCAGTCAAGAGACCGCGCTTCTTGGCTTGTTTTCGAATGTTCCCCTGGCTTAATTCCGAGGACTGGCCGTCCCTACGCAAACTCCATCCCCACAGGCTTCTATCCTGACCACCAGTCAGGAGCCACTTCTTCCCTGCCTCATGCCCGTCGAAGTCGGACTGGAGCCACTGCAGGCAGTTTATCTGGCCAGCATGCCCTGTTCGTTGGTGGAGTATCCTGGGTACGGGGCAGAACGGAGTTTGGTCGAATATCCAGGTATTCAGGGAGTTGTCGAGGCCGCTAGAGATGATAACATTTTGTCCAGGTAGGAACTGTATCTTGTTCACACCACCGCGCACGTTGCCGCTCCGAACTGTCGGTGGGTTGTGGGCGCTTCTCAGTATTCCAGATAGTCGACCGCCGTCAGTGAGGTCCCAAAACGAGATATCGCCAGATGCGGTAGTCGATGTGGCCATAACGCCGTCTTCGCGGCCATCCTCCCCTGCGCCTCGGCCATCGGTCCTAAACGCAATGTTCGTAACCGGGGCATCTGGTGTTCCAGCGAACAACTCCAGAATATCAATATCATTGAGGATATCGCGAATGACCAGCTGCCCGCCCGCATATGAAATAGCCAGCAGCGAGCGCGACGTGGTCGGCTCAAGACATGTAACAGCACCGCAGTCCCGCGACGGGGGCACAAAAGTGTGAATGAGCTTCCCCGTCTGCACATTCCACAGCTCGACCCAGCCGTTCTTCCGACCAACCCAGAGCTTGTTGAGGTATCCCGGCATAGTACAAATCCCACCCGTGATCTCGTTGTCGCCCTTGGCGCCGAAGGATTGGATTGTCGTGTAGTGCTCAAGGGTCGTGGATTTCCACACTTCAACGCGGGTGATGGCCGCCGCGACGATCCAGCTGCCAAACACGACAATTTCGCGGATGGGTTCGTCAAGGTCCCTAGGCAGTTCGATACTGGCTGTTTCGTCACCTCGTTTAGACACCACCAGGCCCTGAGGTTCGCCTTTTTGGGGGTCCCCGAAGGCGGCAATCGTATACTTCGCCCATGATGTGGATGCTGTTATTTGGCTTGGCGTCTCGGGTTTCGTGATCCATAATCGATTTAGGCCGCGGGTAAGACTGTACGTGAGAAGCGCTCGTCCAACCGAGGTTGTGATCTGTGTAGTTACGGGATTGTATGTGAAAGGGACATCGGTTGGAGAAACGAGTCCGAGAGTCTGCGAGGAAGGCTTCGTTAGCTTTTCTGGTGTCGCAATGACAGCAAAGAGATTGGGAGCGCAGTCGTACTCTGAATGGGGCAAATATATGTGATTTCGGGGGCTTTGAAGATAAATTTCCTGATTGCTCAATTCTCTGCCTCTTGGGGACTCGGTCATCTATTATTTCAGACGGCATTTTGGGAATAGTTGGCGAATTGCATTATTTGGGGGGGAAGCTCTGGTCTCTGCTTCAGCCAAAACTTTGGCAGTCAATAATTTTTTCCCCTTATCGCCCATTGGCCATTGCGTCTTGTCTTATCGGACAGTGGCCTTAGCATCACCAGCCACATGGAAAACGCCACCTCTAGACTCGGGGCCGTGAATATAGGGCCTTCAAGCCCCAGATTCAGTTAGATCAAGTTCTTAACCATACGGTCGACCACCCCAGGCTAGTTCGAAGTATGGATTTCTCTAGTGCATAGCTGTCTGCTATCATAATACTCATTCTCGTTTTCCCATTTTTCCGTTTCATAGCCATGGCTTCCTCTTTCACCCTGGCCCACTGGAGGTTTTTTTTTCTCTTCTTTTCTTCTTCTTTTTATCTTTTAGGTCTTCTTCCAGCTCGGAGCTCAGGCCTGGCTGCATGAAGCTTCGACACCAGTTCCAGGCACAACCATCATTGATTGGGGAGGACCCCTAGTGGATCTATGTGTGTACAAACTAACCATTCATCAGTTGCATGGAGAATGAAACTGAACCACAACAAGAAGAAGGACACGTGCCAACATCAGCGTTGGAGGTGTCGGAAGCTTATTTGTCATGGGGAACAGGCGGTATGAGTCGGGTACAGACGCACTTGGTTCAGCATCTTGATTCTTGATAGCTGGTACCTCCACGAACCCACCCAGCTGCTTCAAGCAGAGAAACGTGCTATGTAGATCGCAGCTGACTACGAGTCACGATGGCAGTGGCTCGATGAATTTAGAAACTGAGTCTTGGAAGCCGATTGGTGTGCTAAAAACGCTCGAAAAGATATCTCGGCGCTTGTCATATTTGGGGTGGCAACTTCAACTGTCGAACGTTGGCGAGTGTGGTGTGCCCAGGTGCCAGGGGTTTTTTTTTTATCTAAAAAAAAAAAAAAGACCTTTGTGCCCCACAAGGAAATGCGCATCCTAGTTCGCACCTACATCGGATATTCATGGATGAGTGCGATATCGTTAGTTCGGTGGCCAACCGAGCTTAAGGACAGAAAAAAAATAGTACAAATTCACGCCGTCTGTCAAACTAAAGTGTCATTCCATGTCCCGAATATCATTTTCCTCCAGTTTAATTCTTCTAGAACTATTTTGGGTCTCGCGAAATCTACTACATACGACGGCATCGATCATTCTTCAAAATTGCTACTTCTCAATATAACACCCCCACCAGTCCGTCCTTGAGTGTCTTATGCTAACTGCTGGCAGCAGCAGGTCCCAGTGGCGTGGTACGATCTCATTGGTAACCACATCGAGTACCCATCTACATCTTGGATTACTCTTAAACCACAGCAGCAGCAGCAGCAGCAGCAACAGTGATCCGCCAGTGGAATCCTTATCTTTACCGCATTTGCAGGCTCTGCGAGTAGAAATAGCGTCAATTTTGGCAGTTGCAGAGGAAGCCTTTGCTAGGAAAAGGGAGGATCGACCTACTTTGCGCCCATCTCGGCATGACGCTTACATATTTATCTTTCACTCGCTAATGCCGTCGGAAGGCTAGCTTGCCCCCTTTGGAAATTTCTTCCCCTACTCCGGGAAAGGACCACCCAACCAGCCATCCAGCTGAGAAGAAAGGACTTTGAATTGAAGTTCTGTAATCTGGAGTCAACTTACTCTCAATACATCATTTTCAACTGCACCCCATTGATTGCGTCAATACACACTTCGCCACAATTAAAGACCATTGACGCTAGATTCTGGGCCACCTAAGTCGCTCCTTTTTGTTCGTTATTTCGTTCTGGTTTAGCATCTATCTATCACATCATCATATTCGACCCGCCCCTCTGCAAAATTAGGGACTAGTAGCAAAGACACTCTCACAAAGACATACTCTGGTCCATCCCAAACACTAGCTCTGGCTACACTGTACGGCTGGCCATGATGCACAAGCATCTGCCTCCGACAAGAGAGCGGAGCAGAACTAAGCGTCGGCTCAGCAGCAGCACTGGAGGGGCAAGCAGCCACAGCCCGAGCACAGAGAGGCCATCCCACGCTGCCAAAGACAAAGATGGAGGTAAGTTGAAGCTAGAAGCTGGAACAACCTTCTTTTGTCTTGACTATTCCTTACTTGCTAACTTGTTACTCCAGCCAAACCTGCTCCATGGGGAATCATCGGTATCTGTGCCCTGGATGTCAAGGCCAGAAGCAAGCCAAGCAGAAACATCCTCAACCGGCTCATAGCGAAGGGCGAGTTTGAAGTCAACATCTTTGGGGACAAAACAATTCTCGACGAATCTGTTGAAAATTGGCCCATATGCGACTACCTCATCTCCTTCTACTCGGATGGGTTCCCCCTTGAGAAGGCCATCGCCTACGTCAAGGCGAGGAAGCCGTTCTGTGTTAACGATGTGCCCATGCAGCAAATCCTGTGGGACCGGCGCGTGTGCCTTCGACTGCTCGACAAAATAAACGTCGCCACACCCCAACGCCTCGAGGTGAATAGGGACGGCGGACCTAGGGTTCTAACACCAGAGGTGGCCAAGCACATAAAGAATGTTTCTGGCGTCTCGCTCACCCCCACCAACCCCGGCTCAACCCCTCCTCCGGAGAAACTAGAGATGATTGAGGGAGGAAATGCTCTAAACGTCGATGGTTCCGTCATAAGGAAACCTTTTGTCGAAAAACCCACGAGCGGCGAGGACCACAACATCATCATTTATTTTCCCAATAATGGTGGTGCTCGCCGACTCTTCCGAAAAATCGGCAACAAGAGCTCCGAGTTTGTTCCGGACCTCAGTACTCCAAGATGTATCACGGAACCCGACAACAGCTACGTTTACGAGCGCTTTATGCAAGTGGACAATGCGGAGGATGTAAAGGCGTACACTGTCGGTCCCAACTATTGCCATGCCGAAACACGCAAATCTCCTGTCGTAGACGGCGTTGTGCGGCGAAATACACACGGCAAGGAAGTTCGGTATGTGACGGAACTCGATAAGGAGGAAAAAGAAGTGGCCGCAAAAATCGCGACAATATTTGGGCAGAGGGTTTGTGGGTTCGACTTCTTGAGAGCAGGGGGCAAAAGTTTCGTCATCGACGTGAATGGCTGGAGTTTCGTCAAGGACAATGAAGACTACTACGAGCACTGCGCGAGTATCCTCAAGGACATATTCGTCAAAGAGCGTCTCCGCAGAGGTGGAGTGACCACTCCCCTGCCGTCACCCGGCATCCCAGAGACTGAATCGCGGTCGCGTAGGGACTCGTACCTGCACCCAACACTCTCCAAGACGACACCCCCGGCCCCGGCCACTGGCTCGGACAGGAGAAGTTCCGAGACGAAACCAGATGTCGGAGGGCTCTCGTCTAAGCTCAAGCGGCTTTCAGGAACGCCCGGTATGGGATTGCCTGCAGATCAGCCGATGAGCATGCCTTCCACAGCACCTTCTACCATGCCTGCAACTCCGTCACATCCCCCGCCTCTGGTCGAGGATCTTGTTGGCGAAGGTGGAGACGCCCAACCGCCCATTCCACCTCCCAAACATGCATGGAAGCTGAAAGGCATTGTGTCTGTAATAAGACATGCCGATCGAACGCCAAAGCAAAAGTATAAATTTACCTTTCACACTAAACCCTTCATTGAGCTTCTTAGGGGACACCAAGAAGAAGTTTTGTTGATAGGTGAAGCAGCACTGGCCAGTGTGGTGGAAGCGGTTGATGAAGCGCTGGTTAGGAAGGAGGAGGATCATAATAAACTGAAGGCGCTTCGCAAGGTTCTAATCAAGAAAGGGAGCTGGCCGGGTACGAAGGTCCAGATAAAGCCGATGTTCCGGAAGAAAAAGACAGAAGAATCCCCAAAGCTTGAGCCAACCATCCCTGAGAACACGGCGTCGGGCGTGGAAATGATGGGAGGGGTGGCGGCCTCGGAAAGTGCACCAGAGCCCCAGCCTAAACGACACGACTCGCTTTCTGGTGTGACCATGTCGAGAATAACAGCAGCAGAGGAGAGCCTAGTGCTAGACAAGCTGCAGCTGATTGTCAAATGGGGAGGCGAGCCTACCCACTCAGCTCGGTATCAAGCCCAAGAGCTGGGTAGAAATATGCGCAACGACCTCACTCTGCTGAATCGCCATATTATGGATGAAGTGCACGTTTTCAGCAGCTCGGAGCGCCGGGTTACCACCAGTGCACAGATCTGGTCAGCATCTTTCCTGGAGCAGAAAAACCTCTCGGAGGATTTCATCACAGTTCGAAAGGATCTGCTGGATGACTCAAACGCTGCCAAGGATGAGATGGACAAAGTGAAGAAGAAGCTGAAGGAGCTTCTGCGTAAGGGCAATGATCGGCCGCCCCAGTTCGCGTGGCCTGCGAATATGCCAGAGCCCTCTGACGTTCAGACTAGGGTGGCGCAACTGATGACGTTCCATCGCGCAGTGATGAAGGCCAACTACGCGAGACTGTACAGCGGCAATGTGCCACCCGTTAATGGCATAGCAAATCCTTCTAGCAGCGCGTCTCCTGGAGTACCCGACGCTGACAAGCCGCGCCTTAGTGCAGAAAGCACCACGTCTCTGTCGTCCATCTCCCAAGCAAACAATGTTCACAACGTCCAATCGAGATGGTGTTGTGGAGAGGACGCAGAGTTATTTCGGGAGCGATGGGATAAGTTGTTTGGCGAGTTTTGTGACGGTGACAAGGTCGACCCGTCCAAGATCTCAGAACTTTACGACACCATGAAGTTCGATGCTCTTCATAACCGTCAATTCCTCGAGTGGGTTTTCAATCCGCCGAAATCGATGCTTGAGGAGGCGGGCCTGGCACCTCCTAGAAAGTCGCACGGCAGCGGGACTGATGGCGGCCAAAGTGGGAGCAACTGTGTCTCGATATACAGCGACGAAAGCGGGCCAACAAAGACATCGGAGGACTCGAGAGCTGAGAAGGGCGGTGCCGGGTACGGCCACAGTGGCCATCACCACGGCGGCAATAGCACTGACACGGGCGAGAAGGATAAAGAGACAGGCGAAGGCGCAAAGCACACAGTGAAGCGCATGCTTAGGCGTAGGTCGCTTATGAATGTCATATCGAGGCATGTGGTTGTTGGTGAGATCGCAGCTCCTGCCCAGCAGTACTTCCATCTCCATCATGGAAACAACCAAAGCAAGGCAAAGACGGACGCCCGATTTGAGAGACTCCGCGAGTTGTATCAACTGGCGAAAGTTTTGTTTGATTTCATCTGTCCCCAAGAATATGGAATTTCCGACAGCGAGAAGGTGGGCTCAACCACCACTCCCCCCCACCAACCCTTCCCCCCTTTCCTCCCTCCCCTCCCCAATCCCTGGCGCAAGTTGGTTCGGTGACTATTTTAGGGTACCTAGGCTACCCGACCAATAGTGAAAGTGCAGGTGGCTAACGTTCTTTCCCAGCTCGAAATTGGACTCTTGACATCGCTTCCCCTGCTGAAGGAAATTGTGTATGACCTGGAGGAGATGCAAGCTTCAGATGATCCCAAGGGGTTCTTTTACTTTACCAAAGAGTCGCATATCTATACGCTGTTGAACTGCATCCTCGAGGGCGGCCTGGAGACCAAGATCGAACGGAGCACAATCCCCGAATTAGACTACTTGTCGCAAATCTCGTTCGAACTGTACGAATCCGAGAAGCCTCGACTTGCAGCGACCCTCGGTGGAGAGGCCGCTCTCCAGGAGCCATCGTACGAATACAGCATCCGCGTCACAATCAGCCCCGGTTGCCATGTCCTGGATCCTCTGGATGTCCAGCTTGACAGCCGACACTGTATAGGCCCGGCCACTCGTAGGACTCTGGTTCCCCATGGCGACTGGAAACAGGTGATTGAGACCCTCAGAGCCAAGTTTCACAAGTAAGTTCTGCCTCCTTTTCTTGTCTTGTCTTTCATCTGCTTCCCATCTACCGACGCCTCATGAAATGTACGTTTGCATGGCATGCTTCATCACCTTGCATCTGGGAACGCGCACATTGCAAAATACATGTGGCCAGGTGCTCCCTACTCCGCCATCCTCGACAAGAGGTGACTTCTTTGCATGACCCCATACGATATACACACTGCTCTAACCCCGTCCGAACACGCCCGTCGAAACACCACTCGGAGGTCTCGTGTGACCCCCATGATCCGGGGTCGACGCCGTCATTGATTTTCATATCGCCTTACAGGACTCCGTTGCAGATTTTCGCGAAATATCCAAGTAGAGGTTGCGATTGGCACACTACACCCCTGCAAGTCGGCTCGGGCGTAAAATCGCGGGCTTTGTGTACTTCCTTGCGCTGTAGCCATGTCTAGTCTCTCAAAGTTCCTGATCCATGGATAATACGGGGTATGGCACCAGGTGATGTCTATGTGCTTGATGGATGCACGCATGACCCGTGGCATATTCTGAAATGCGTGGTTCTCTCCTCTGAGCTCTGTGCAAGGCATGGAAGTTGCGTCTTATTAGCACATTCATCATCGACGCGCCCTTGTCACCTCACCTGCCTGCAACTGTGATTGGTGCACGGCAACTGAAAATATTGGCTGACATTCGGGACCTTCTCCCTCGCAGAGTCAAGCTACCAAAGTCTTTCATCGCGATCAACCTCTCCGAGCTATTCTCATTCCAGGAGAAAGCTGGAGAGACAAAGGACGGTTTGAGAACCGCGGAGTCGCCACTGGGTGGGGAACTGTCAGGCGGGCCGCTCGATACGACGACTGGTACCGGTGGGGCCAAGAGTGATATTTCCGACGTCAACCCTGGGCTCAGCAAGGACGAGTCTAAGCCCGGTGGCCTGCCTAGCCCAGAGACGGTGGCCGGACAAACGGAAAGGGCACAGCCCACGCCGGCGGTGGGAATTGAGTCGGCTTTGCCTGTTGCCCCAGACCACATGGGAGGAGATATGCTGCCTAACAACACAAAAACTACCGATTCCTGCTCTGCTATTCCCTCCCGTACCACAATCACAGTCTCGCCTGCAACTCCTCAGGATCAGACCGCATCTGGGGCGAACAAGGGAGGTAGCGACTACCTTGACATGAAAGGAGGAGAGCAGCAGCAGTAGTCTTCGCCTTACGGAATCATGTGGTTAGCAATGCGGACCACTGGGCAATCGACGAAACCGAGGTGGCATCTACCATTGGTGGCGCCAAACGGTCGAGCCCAATTCTCCCTGTGTTGAGGGTGAATTTAGGGGCGGCCTGGTAACAGGATGACGTTGACCGAGTTGACATTTCGTATTGTAGCCTATCATTCAATCCCCATCTGCATTGCTTGTGGCAGCCCGGTCTGGGTTCCCTCTCCATGCTTGACTGCTGCCTCAAAAACCGGCACTCGCACAGTCTAAAGTTGGGCCTTATACCCGTCAAAGGAGGAGAAAGAAGTGTTAATATTTGCACCGGCACATGAAGACGCACGCTCAAGGGTGTGGGCACACGATCAACTACAGTTTGTTGGTATGTACCTGTCAAGTACTAGCTGTGTATATAGTCGGCAGTCAACGTCCAGGGCGGAGGAGATGGCCTTGCAAAGAATGGTGGCTATTATTAAAGTATGGGTGATCATGCAAGGGATCGTGGGCGTCAAACTTGAAAGCCTGGTTATAGACAGCGAATTAAGACATAAACTTTTGCGGGAAGGAACACAAATAGGGGAGCATAAAAGGGAAAAAGTACAGAATTATAGAGCTCACAGCAGAGTATCAAATATCCTAGGTATACAAGCATGGAATGGAGTCCGGCTTGGAACTGTTGCTCAGAATACAGCAAGTGGATCTCATGTGCCCAGGAGTCGAAATAATGTTTTTTGTGAGGCTTTGCAGATGTCGGACGCTCCGACTGGGAGTGACCGACTTCCGAGCCTTCTCATGGAGTCCTAGAGCGTAGAGCTGGTCCAAAGTTTCGTGTAGAGGCATGACACAGCTTGAAGGGTTTGTAAATGTTGTTGAGTGACTAGTAAATGGCTGGGTACAGTATCCGCTGTTTGTATCGAGAATCCACACCATGTACATATCTAGTGTATTCGCCCGGTGGGACTGGTCCCGAACAACTCCCCGGGATCCGCGTGGGGAACGAACCCATACTCGAGTTCAATTCAACACTAGCCTGCTAATACAATCGTCGAACGTAGGGGTTGACTAGAGAGGGGGGGGGGGGGGGGGGGGCATGATCAGTACTTGGGATATGGGCAGCGGTGGTAGAGGCTGAGCGAGGATTGAAAGAGAAAGACAACGAAAGGGGAGCATATCAGAGACGGTTTAAAAGGAAACCGGGGCACAGAGACAGCCTACGAAGGGGCGATAAACGGATGAGTAGCAGTCCGTCGAGATGTGTAGCGACTGTGGTTTACTACTTGTGATGAAAATCGGCGAAATCCATGGAAGAAGGGCGGAAAAGTAGACAGTGTGGGGAGCAAAAACCAGCATGGATGGGGAGATTGCTAAGGTCGTCCCTAGCAATCTCTCATCTGAGGAGAAATGCGTTCGCTCAGGCGGTACTGAGGCTATGATGTCAACTGCTCGGACAGTGAAGGCCGCGACGCAGCAACATCTATTTGAGCATCTCGGGGGTTCTGGTTTACTCCCAGACGGTGGCCCGTCGCGCCGTCAGATCTCACTCTTGCAAGCACCTTGCAGTGGTGGTGCGAAGGCAGTGTGTATACCAATCCTCCCGGACATTCAAAAGAATCAACAGGGGTGCTACAGTAGTACCAGCCGCAGGCCACTTGCAGAGCATGGGGCTATTCAACCATTCAAATGGCGGTGATGACTCCGATCTCCCGGGTTTAGATCCATGATGGTAATAGTGCTCTTGGCCAGTTGCCAAAAGGCACCCCTCTTCCTAGAATATTCGATATCGAGGAGGCGGACACGGGGAGAAACCCTGAATTGGGCTGGTTATCGGAAGAGAGCGTCGGTTTTATCCCACATTCCTGTAACCCGGGCCGCATATGCAGAGCGGGGGTTTTGGATCATGAGAGCGCGAGCTTGGAGTTTCCGTGGACCGGAATGAAGTCGATAACATGTTGAATCTTCTTGTGAGGGTAAAGCTGGTTCTGCCTCAATGCCAAGCCAAGACGTCTTACAACAGCAGTGGCGCACCACCGCCAAAGCAGCTTGGTTCAAGGAGATTGTAATGAGATGCATATATTGTGCTAGGCTTGCTCGAGAATATCCGTCGAGACGGCAATGAGATTTATCACCCCATCGATTCGGGGTGGAAGGGGAAGAGAATTCGGGTACACCAAGGGTCGGAATGATTATCGAGCTAGAAGTCCACCACTCACTGGTATAATTGATCCGTCAAGAAAGTCCTCAACAAGATGTGTTGAATGTTGCAGCGGATTGAAACTCGAAGGCGGTTCCCTCGAAGATATTCCTCCATTCTGCCTTTTCAGCTTCTCCCTCTTAGACGAAGGCTTTGTGATGCCAACAGGTTCTTGAGAGACAAGAGAAGTTAGTGACTGAGACGTCTGATATGTGTGATAGAATCGGGCAAGGCGACACCAACAAAGGGACTTTTGGGGAGAACAAGCCAACTTCCAAAGGGTTGAGAAAGGGACCAGACATCGAGTGCTTGCCCAAGCCTCTCATCATTTAGTATATATAGCACTGGCGATGAACGTTTCCCTCGTATTTTCTCCAACGATGACAACTTTGGTTTCCGTTGAAGGGAAAGTAGTAAGAGTATTGGCGGGGGGCGGGGGGGCGCATGTAAGCTGTTCATAGCAAATCCCCAGACAAATAACGACGGAAGTACCAAGAATGCTCGAACAACGTGGGATGTTCCGTCAAATGGAGGCCTGCCTCTACTTCCTGCGAGAGCCTATGGAAATGGCATCTTGCCGGTGCTGGCGTGCGGTATGGCCTCGGTGAGTGGAGAAACATTGCGAGGGCGCGTCTGAAAATTTGGGCTAAGTGAGAATAAAAAAACCACAACCTTCGAGTATCCCAGGTTAGTATAGCCCGAGAGACCTAGGGTGTGGTTCTCAAAGTTCGATTCGACTTTGTTGATACCTGGCGAGTTGAACTCCTAATTTCCATGTAACTTATCACGTTCCCAACCCACGTCAAAGCTGCTTCCATACGAGCCACCATCAATGATGTTTTCTCAACCTGATAGCGAGATCGTTGTCCCGTGGATAAACAGCAAAGCCGAAGCACCGTCCGAGAAAGACTACTACGCCCCCGAGTAGAAACTGAGCCAGCGGAAAGTGGAGTGGGTGGCCAGCGGAAACTAAAGCCTAAGCGTGGTGTAAAAGCTCATCAGGCAATTTCGGGACTCACATTGTGTGGTTGCCCTCGCCGGGTGGTTAGCGACTAGGTGGATGGATTCCCGTGATGAAGCGAGGCGAAGCGTCTGCGCTTGAGCATGCACGCATGTAAGTCCCTAAGAACTTTGAAGCTTTTCGCTGAGTTGGCAGGCTTTTCTTCGGTTGAAAATATTCAGGGAGTGCGAGTATAGTGTTTAGTAAGAGCCAGGAATATCGGCAAGGGTCATGACTCGAGCTGCTTGGCATCGCTGAGAGATGCTGAGGATTGCCAACGAAAAGAGAGGTGAGAAATGATAATATCTACGTGTACATCTTTGCCTCAGGGAGTCTAGAATGACAGGCCGGCGGAAGGGGGAAGCGCTGAGCTCAAGATCAACCAGAATAGCACCATGGGGTTTTACAAACCCTGGAGACCATATGGTCTGCAGCTGGGGCTACCGAAGCGAGGAGGGGCAAGCGTGGGCACGGTAAATGCCCCCACCAGCGATAGCCTACGTGACAGGGGCAAGATTCCGACACTGGTTGTGTAAGACCGGAAGTGTTCCGGCTGGTCTCTTTGGCAATGCACGCTGTGGACAGGGTTGAGAAGGGACGAACTGCGGAGTCCGAGCGACTTGAACGACTCGAAACGACGTTCACATAACAAGAATGTTCCAGGGACTGAGAGGGGTCATGATGTGCCACGCCAAGTCCAAAGCAGGGGAGATGCGTGATGCGAATTAGTGGACATTTCTCAAACTGTTGCAGCTAGTCCTGGTGATTCGCAATTTGCGAGGATGGAATGGTTCTGGCTCTTGTCACTGAGAGGCGTCCGTACCGGCCTGGCAGGTAGCGAGAGCCATAGCGTAGCATGCTACTGTAGCAGAGAATCGGCCATGAGCGCATGCCATCGTTGTCGTCGCTTCATGCACCTGTCGACGGTGAAGAAAAGCCCATAATTGCGTCCAATCGAAGCTGGCTGTGAGTGCGCAGCTCATACCCCACGAGCAGTGCGTAATGCGACGCAAACTAGCCGCATGCCGCCATTGTGCAGCTGCTCAGCGGGTAAGAAACGGTGAGGAGGTGGGTTACAGGAACGACATCCCTGAGTCCATGCCCCCCCCCGCCATTGGTATCAGACACGCAGAAGTAGTTTTGGCCGTCAACTACGCAAATTCCGATGGGTCTTCACCGCGCCGGATGCCTCTCAAGCCCACCACGCCAACGAGATGCTCCCAAATATGTTCTCGGGGTCCTGCCGCACCGCCGGAAGAAAACCTGACTAATAATTAGATGGCAGCGTGCCCTCCCAACCTCTTTCATCAATGTAGACCGAAGCGTCCCACTCACTCCCTAAGTAGATTTGTTGGGGGCTGCCGGTCGGGAAAGATTCTGGGGCTGTCACATGGCGCCGCATGTGCTTCCGTGCTTCGCGTGAGGCAACCAATCCTCCAACAACCAGATCATATTCCCCGGAGCTGGCTCGAGGAAGATACGGCGAGAAGAAAATAGACCGAGTCGGGAGAACGACGATACGATCAGGATTCCAAGCCTAGCATGTCGTAGTGTGAGCACCAGGTGGGCCCTCTAGTAGTCGTTTTGATCCGGATCAACCTTCGCTATCCGTGGTGTCAACATGTTGGGAACTGCTCACCTCACTGCTCTCCTGGATCGTTCTTCAACAATGGCCCACCTACATGCACAGTACG
Source organism: Zalerion maritima (assembly GCA_022664585.2). Classification (NCBI taxonomy): domain Eukaryota; kingdom Fungi; phylum Ascomycota; class Sordariomycetes; order Lulworthiales; family Lulworthiaceae; genus Zalerion; species Zalerion maritima. Next base: position 49,303 of record JAKWBI020000080.1, on the reverse strand, counting down.
CTGATAGTACGCTAGTGTCTGTATCGGGGAATTTTCCATATCCAGGAGCATGGCAGCGGTGATAATGTGTTCTTCGAGCCCTTTTCCGAGAAACGGACGTCCGGGGGCTGATCGGGGGCTGATCGGGGGCTGATGGGGATGGTCGGGAGGTGTTCCCTAGGCTGTCATGCCAGGTTTGTCTGCTAGCGGTAGCATGAATAATAGCGGATTCTTCCTAATAGATGGCATTTAGGTACAATCTGGTTTCGAAAGTAGGGTGAGTCAAAGTCGGCGCTAGTTTTAGGATTGAGATGAAGCGATATCCAATTCAACAGCTCGTCTTGATCGCCCCTAATGTGGGAAGTCCAAGAGCATTTCTCAGAATTCACCACATTCTGAAAACATTGGCAAGCCAACTTGGAGTCAAAGAGGCACGGATTTCGGTCGTCTTGCGCCCTGCATTTCCCTGGAGTAGAGTAGAATAGGCTAGCTGCTAGAAAGCCAGGAATGAAGATCAGAGCGGACTCTGACACAGCTTCTCCTTCATAGACCAACCAAAGCTTTGAAAACAATGGAAACGCAAAACACGAGGTCGCAAGCCTTGATTCCATTGTTCAGATGCGAAACGGAGCGCCCAAACGCTTTCAAACTTGCTTGCCGGAAAACATACGAGTCTTGAACCATGAGCTGTAATGTATACGGTAAGGAGGGAGTTCGGGCCATATGTGTCGGGACGTCTTGAGCAATCCATCAAGAACTTGGATACTATGCACAACCCGATGTGGTGGGAAACGTGCCTGACGCCCGGTCAAATGACATGAAAACAATAAAGAGAAAGAACATGAGATAGTAGCGGTTGGCTGGGCGTTTGTAGTCCACAAATCTAGGACACGAGGGAGAAGCTGTCAACAGCAAAAAGGGGGCAGTTAGAAACACTGCAACGCACGAGTTGCAGCGTAGGAAGGGGGGAAATACCTGCAAAAAATAGCACTGATGCCGAACTCCACTCACAGGACAGGTCAAAATGGGCAGCGAAAAGTCTTATAGACCTCCACTATCCTTGATAATTGTCGTTCTACACACGCTACTAGTAGTCGGTGAATGTCAATGGGAGCGCACGGATGCCAGTCCCGGTTGGGGGCCGATTGGCGGTGTGAACATGTGAAGCCAAGGAAGAGACGGTGCGATTGAAATGGATGGGAGTCTGTAACGTGCTTACAGTAGGTGTCCGATGTGAGAACTCTCTAGGGAAAGCGAGACCATTCCCGAGAGCTTGGTCGAAGTACCACAAAAAAGAGTTTACTATGGTTACGGGGCAAAAGTTTCACTGCCAAGAGATTTTTCAAAATAGGTATCTACAGGGGTGTGATAGGTGTGAGGCTACTATGTCACCCGTCCTAAATGTTGATACAACACAGTAGCCGCAAGTGGCCATTGGACACCTTCTCTGGGAAATGCCTAGCTGTATAGTCATTTATCAAATTCCATGCCCCCTCTATGATTGCAATACGGTAATCGACCGATAATGATGGAGCTAAAAGTTGCAATGAAAGGAACAGGAATTGTGTGGTGTATATGTGCTAAAAGTCGCGAAGAAGGCGAAAATGCCGTTATTTTCAATTGTACTACACTAACTTTCAGGATGGTTGACATATTTGCTACACCCCTGTAGCCCCCCATATAGCCCCCCCTGTATATACCTATGTTGAAAAATCTCTTGGCAGGGAAACTCTGCCCTACGACCACAGTACACAGCAGCGTGTGATGAAGTACCTGCATGGCCTGTGCAAGATGGCCGTTTTACTTGTGGGGGACGGCTTACCTGCATCATGGATGCAGAATGGATATCTGGATGGATACAATTCATGATTGCTCCTGCCTGCCGTGCTGAATGCAGCAAGTACGTCCGTACGGTACATCCTACCAGCGACTTCGTGGCTCTGTGTGGGACAAGCGCCCAGGTAGGTACTTTCCTTTTACATACGGTCGTTACTTCCCCGCTCTATCTTGACCGCATGATTGATACTCTCGATCTGGAAGCTGGCTGTGCAACTGGGAGTTTGTAAATGGCTGCACTTGGTGGCTTGTTCTTTGGATGTTGACCCCAGTTGTTGATCTTTGGCAGATTTTACGGCATGTCTGTTACTGGCCATGAGACACACCGCCCACATTCAAGGCTGTCCCATTCATGTTCGAAGGCCGACACCCGTTGAGTCCAGCCTTATCCGACCATCCGCCCATCCACGATGGACGTTAGCTGTACGGGGGATACCCTGGCATTGCTGGCTTGGAAAGGCGTCAACCCCGCCAAACACCGATTATTTTCTGCCGTGAACGAAGACAGAGTGAGGGTGAAGCGATGGATACAAAGAAAGATTTCATGAGCTAGTAGCAGTTGCTCGCATTTAGTTGATCATTCGCCACTCCGTCGATCTCTTAGCGAGGTTGCAGTCGCTCGAGTTAAAAGTGTTAGTAGTGGAAGGGCATTTTTTTTCTTTTTTGGGGGGGCGGGGGCGGCCCGGGTGGGGAGGCGTTCTGAGGGGCGTAGGACAGTCCTGACATAGACATTCACCCAGGCTTCCTACCACTCCTCTCAGAAGATTTTTAGTCGTCGAGAAATAGCTACCACATACTCCAACTCAGCATATAAACAAGAGATATATATGAAAAAGAAGAAAAAGAGAAGAATCACCCACCGAAAGGCGGCATGAATTGCCAAGAATAGGCAGGGGAGGATAGCAGACGAGCTTTATGCTGAATGGTAGCACTCCTTCGTCAGCCTCAGTCTCTTGTCGACGTATTCTCTCACATTTCATTCCCACAACTGGTGTGTATCCAATTCTCCTTCCCTCTTAACAATCAGGAGATACTTTCTATGATTCCCAATCTCATTATAGTACTAGACAGTAGTAGGTAGATGGCTATGGTGCAGGACGCTGAGTTGGGAAGTGGGGCTGCTATAAAGACGTCAACGAGGCCGCTTGAGGAATGGCCCGAGTCGGTGGATGTAACTAAAATGTTGTAGAGGTTCAGAATGGGTGGGCGGTGAAGTACCGAGTATTTTGTACCTTTAATGTATTCAAAAGGTAGGTCGGTCCCTGCAGCAAAAGAACAAAAGCGGCAAGAGGGGCTTCGAACAGTTGCAACTGACACTTGCCACCTGCTGGAGAATTACATAAATATAGCTATGGTACCTGGTGGCCTACGGTCGTGCCTGCCAAGAGCCATGTAACATCCAACTGCTTGATAAGATGAACATCTATCTGCTCATTATCGCTTTAACAGCATTAACTCGCCATGTTAAGGGGCGTGATATTTTATTAAAGGAACACGAACTCAATGCTACCTACCTACTGTACCTACATAGGTACCCACCTTGGCAGTACGTATAGAACGCCGCCCCAAGTACCGAATTACTAACCTAGCGAGTAAGTCCCATTCCACCGGCTCACAGCGTTTTCTGTGAATGGGTTAGACGGACGACCCGCGGGCGGTCATATCCATTTCACATTCTTGATCCTCAGATTACGGTGTATACGGCCGCTTTGCCAGTCCTACTACGAGGTAATACTTTAAGCAGGACCCTCCCCCAACGTGCCCAAATATGGTACGTACTGCAATCTCATTTACCACCTACTATTCATGTACGTACTCGTGATAGCTACATAGAGCATAATGTACAGGTAGTAGATGGTGTATCGTATATGTATGTACCACCTGTGGTACTGTAGGCAATTATGGCGTGCAGTAGTGTACTAGTATGCAAGTATCGTAGAGGATGTCGTACCGATTAGGACAGTTGCAGCTGTCGAGTTGTGGTTGTAATATCAATCCATGAAGAGTTCTGGCAGGCAGGGTCCGGTATGGCGCCCTCTCCGGTTTTCTGCCGTGCCCAGTGGTTGGTTGCGACCCACAATCTCTCCGGGCCACGCATCCAAATCCATCCGTCGTCACTCCTCACCTCCCTAGTACACCATGCCACGCTTCTTCAAGGTGGAAATCCCCACTCTCCAGTTTCTCCGTAACCATGGGCCTAGAAGACCGTCGAATCAATATTGGCTAGTACCAGTATGCCAACGGGCAAGCTTGGGTCCATGACAATGCGTACACCACCGACCGTCCCGCTTCTCGAGCAAACGCCACAACTGCAACTGCTCTTCAATCTTTCTTTTATTAGCGGCATCAACCCCAGGCCTGTGGTACTGGCCATATCATCCCCACACCCCATGTCATGGTCCTCGGAAGTCTTGACAGGGGGTTGGATTACCCAGTCCGGCTCCTCTACTCCAGTCTTCCAGACCGGCACCGTGATCATTTCATCGTACCCGCTCCTCTCCTTCGAAGGCCTTTTCGCATCCTCGGCTCAATACTAGTGTGAAGCTCCCCTGCAGGGGATTGATAGGATGGAGCGGTTTGATTCTGGCCGATTTCAATTACACCTAAGTTGGCTATCCAAACTCTATGATCCTAAATGTGAGCAGTAAACTTTCCCTTCTGCCGTCTTCCCTGTACTGGTATAGACGGAAACAGCTGCCTGCGTACCTACCAATCTATCCGGCTCGCCATCAGTTCCCGGAGCTTGTCTGGCCTGACCTGACCGGCATTCCAAGTTGCAGCCGCCACATTTTGTCAAATTTTGCCCTCACTGCCCCATGCTTGGCCGTGCTTGCCCCGTGCAGGAAGGAGTCTACCTACTAGGGCCAGGCAGGCACGGATGTACGGTACCGGTAGTAGTCAACATGGAACCTAGCAGGTGCACTTCTCCAGTCTCCAAGGTCTCCCAGTAGGCACCCTGTTCCTTCCCATCGGATGCTTTCGAGACTTCCTCTCTTCCACCTGCCACGTTTTAATGATGTAGTTGATGAACAATCAGACGCACAAGAAAGTATCAACCTCATCCATCCGCATACCCCGAAAGCTTCATGACACCTATATCCTCGCTTTGCCCGCCAATGTTGGGATTCCCAAGCGCGGTTCTCGGCAACCCCCTTGTAGTTGAGCATTTATCTTGTCTGTCTGACCACCACCCGCTTCTCGATATATATTTGAGCCAATTCCCATCTCGAGATCTCACCTTCCCCGTATCCACGTACCAAGACTTCTACTCCCGTCGACACATGCACACATACACACAAAACACACAACCATCTACCACACAAACACCTTCCCGCCCAGCTCGACTATCAGGGCAAACAGCTCTGAATAAACTCGTTTTCTCTCGCACACAGCGGCTGTGTATCGTTATCCCTTCATTGTACACCGCAAAGCATCTCGCCTATTCGTCTCGAGCCACCACAAGTACTTCCTGCCCAATCTCTTGGGCTGTAGTATATAAAGGAGCCAATCGTGGTTTCCGATCAAAACTTGGGCTGCATCATCTTCCTGACGCTAGCAAGCACAGCAAAACAAGCCAGAAATCCTTTCTAGTCCTGGTTTTCGCCTAAATACTTGACTGGGTGAGTCAACCCTGGGCCTGGTCGCTCGAAATCGAAAGCCAGGCTCTGCCAATCCATTCGCTTTCCCCGATTCGGAACTAACTTATCCAAATCACAAGACTCAGTCATCAGACTATTTACCTTTTGTGGCGTCTTCGCGAACGAAAGAAGAAAACCGAGATCTGGTTGGGGGCGAGAAGCTAGAAACAAAGCGCCCTCGGGAGACATAAGATAGCCAGGTATCCTATCCAGGTGGTGGCGTGCGTACGCTGGGATCGTGAGAAAGAAGGATCCGTGAAGATCTAGAAAATCAGCCGAGATCCTAATCATGGCGATGGCGACCGGTTGTGCGCACAGTTTCAAAATGATCAAGAGTGACAACACTCTTATCCAGTGGACCTGCAACCTCTGTCACTCTGGGCCACATTGGTTCATCTTCGAATGCCAGTACTGCAAGCTTCACTGCTGCCGCCCTTGCTGCGACAGTGCCTGTTGAGAAGATTCAGATGGGGGTTCGGTGATGCACGCCGGCATGTGCACAATGTTGAAGAGGACACGATAAAGATGCATAGTAGCCGGGGACTTGGGGGCTACTGGGTGGCCTAGAGGGATGCCGAGAGAGCTGGTAGCAGACTGGCACTCATGAACGGGAGCGCAATGATTGGTGGGGGTTGAGAGACACATAATTGCTTTTCGTCTTCTTTTGCTGGTCCCAAGAAGGAAAATGCATATGCAGGTCGGTATGAATTCCTGCTAGCTGACAAGCCCTATCATCTTGTGGAGCCCATCTCACAGAATCCATCAAATGCCAGGTTCCGTCTTGGGCATCTACCGTGTACATAGTAGTACACGGTACTCGTTGGGATTTCAGGGTATGGACATAGGCCCACGGTTCAAGTTTTGACTGACATTGAATTTTCCTAGTCACCTAGAACCGTCCAAAAAGGAGAAAAACAAAATACGACAGGAGAAACCAGGGAGGGAAAATGAAAGGTCCTCGAAAGGAATGGGGGAAGAAGGGCGGTACTCCCCATCTCCCGCAAGGCAGTCCCACCAACGAGCCACGTCGAGACGAGATGGAAAACCCATTAAGACCCTTAGTTCCTCAAACGTCAAACGGACGGAGCTGGCGAACAAAGTCACACGAAATTTGTGGCCATGGCCTGCAAACACTAGCGCGGTCATCTTCTAGAAGCCAGCAAATCGTCTCTTTTACCGGGCTCGGCAACCCTGGCCCCTGCCACTGTGACGCATGCGAGGGGCCCAGTCGGTTCCCTAGCTCCATGGCGCACGTTTTTTGACTGCCAGCTCCACCGTCTCACCTTGATTCCTACCATTGTACAAACTGTTCCGACAATCCCGACGTTCAAGTTTTGTCTCTCTGTGTTACGTCATATTCTTGGATACGTCTCCTTCCGTTTTGTGCTACCGTATCTTTCGTTGCTTCTCAGCTTTCTTTTTCTCTGCCTTCTCCAAACGTCTCTTGTGGCTTATCATTTTCCTCGCATGCAGATGTGGTAGGCCAAGCCCTGGGTGATCAATATCTTATCCCCAAGGCGAACCTCGATGTAATCTCTATCCCTTCTGAGGTGGTTGGAAGCCTTCTCGGGATACCTCGCCTCCGTTGACAACGTACCTAGATTTGATTATTACGGCTTTTTGCAATTTTCTGGGATATGGGGAGAAGGCGTCTTGCGCAGTTGCTTTCCTTTTGTAGTATTCCCCTTTTTAGATGAGTGCCATAGACCGCCTTCTGGCCAAATGTTACTGCTATTTAGACTGACGAGACAACTCGGATTTATCTCGAAGCATCATATTGCCAACCGGGTATCAACCGTGACACCCATGGTAGCCCAGTAGATACGAAAATATAGACAGCATACATGGTTGCTCGTTCCCTGTGTGTCTTTGGATAGACCATTTGCGTTGTGCTCACTTTCCTGCCATTCTACCGACGTCTCAAGTAGAGCGGTGAAACCCACTCCTAGCGTAGAAAATTATCGTTTTATGTTTCCCGAGCCACTCGATTCTTAAGTGCTAACGATGTTTCTAGTATTAATAAACAGATCGCAACGTTTACTGTGCTCAGCACCCGCAAGGCAAGTGACACAAGCCGGGTCCCCTAACCCTCGCTTCTCAGCCTCTACCGTCCTTCTGCGGAAGCCGTGCAACCATTGCTCAACAGTTCCCTATTTCTCGTCCCGTGTCATACTCTCCCGCCAATTTGGCGATTCGGTTACACAAGATCCAAGATTGATTTTGAAAACGCCGAAGACTTGTACATGATTCGGAAATGGACGACATCTCAATCCGCCTCGGTGTGCCCTATCAGATATATAGTTCAATCGCATGAAATCAGAACATTGCTTCAGGCAGCTCGAGGGCTCAATGACATGGACCTTTTTATTCATCTATACTGGGCTGCCAGGCTGAAACCTTCAAGATAGGAGGGTAGCAAGCTCTACCTTGACGTAGATGCTGCACTATATGACGCTAAAGTGTGCAAGATGCTTGCCGGGCAGGCAATGTGAGATTCGTGGGAGCTTTTAAAACTGTTGTGTCCCCGTTCGTCTCTCTATGGAGCGAACATTCGAGAATACACACGCAACTAGCGGAGATGATCCGTTTGAGCTCGGAATCATACGTAGAGATTCAAAACAGTCATCAAGGCTTTCCTGCTGCTCCTCTATAGACGTCACAGTCACACGGAGCTGCATTCTGCACTGTATATGTATACCAAGTATGTCGAGCATGCCTACCGCTTCTCTTGTCGCGGATGATGATGGTGGGATAGCCAACTAAGGCCGCCCATGCGTTGCTGATATAGGCAGCTCCTGAAGAATGGGAAGATACCTGCCACATGGAGATTTGGTGTATCTAACAAACCACGACGGGTGATAAACCCCCTTTTGAATTGTACACCAAGTTTCATGTCGTAGGCTGGCTATCCCAGCCTCCTCCTGTCACCCATTCGTCCCCGTGCTTCCATCGGTAAACGCTTCATCTCCACAGCCGGCGGGAGTGGGAGGGAAAACTTCCGGATATGCCGCACGAAGAGATAGGAAGTGCTTTGAATGTGGTAAAGGGATCCATGAGATGGTCATGTGGGCTCTTCTGGTCAATCCACTCCTCCCTATCTCCTGCTCTCATAGAATTCTGCATCCCCCCTTTCTACCCACGAAGCCCTTGCGCTCATCCTCATTTATGTTCTGCACATACATGTGCGCGCACGGGCAAAGCCGAAGAAAGTTTCAACAGGTTCCCTCTTGCCTCGCTAAGCTTTTGAGAAGGGGGGGGGGGGGGGGGGGGTTGGTTATGGGAGCCATGTCCTAGCACATGTGCCAACAGGTAAGCTTCCCGTCATTTTTAGTAACCCCGGAGCCTATGATATTTATTCGCTACTCACTAGTGCATGCTTCGCCCCTCGTTGACGAGGCATTCAGTTTGAGGGCCGTCTGCCGGAGAGGATTAGCTTTCGTCGCCATGACCAATCCCTATGCTGACGTTATTATGACATCTACTATTGGTACGTACCTGAAGTCTATATGTTTGTAGTACTGTAAACGTGTTGTGCACACCACATAGAAGAGCATTGAGGTCGTCCGTCCACACAAATCGACCGTGAGGCGAGCCCTTGTCCCCCACCTTCCATGTTCGGGACAAGTTGGTTGGCTCTAGGCTGCCCTCAGACGCTGTGCGCTCCCCCAGCTTCCCCCGGGGCTATGCCTTAGGGACGTGGAAAATCTCCCGTAACCGTTTCTGGTCTGTAAGCGAGGTGCCACATCCAGGGACCAGGTAACTTGTTATATACAATTACATACAAGCTTTTTGCATGGATTGCATTCCATCAACCCTATGACCGCTCCATTCGACCTTGCGTACAATATCTGTTCTTTATACACATGGATCTTTGATGAGTCGTGCAAAAATGGGCTAAATTTCAACTCAGCCGGACGGAACATACGCCGGCGCCCTTTCCCCCTTTCCGTCAAAAAGCTTCAGTTGTGCGTGCACGCCACGAAGAGCTACTGTACACATTTTGACGCCGACTGAAAATGGCCATTTGCGCCTTCCCTCACGCGGTGCGAGACATATACGGTTGAAGATGCAGACAGGAGCAAAGGGGCAGTTTATTGGTGGAGGGGGGGCAAGAGCGACCGACTCCTTGATTGAACTTGTACCGCGTAGCACCTTGCAGACTTCCACGTAGCGAGAAGAGGGACAGAGAGAACTGAAACTAGGGACGAGAGAAAATTTTCCTTATACCAAACTCACCATGAGCAAGCTTTGCTCATTCCAAAACCAAGTCTGTCTTGTAAATATCCGACAACTCGCCGAGAGTCATGGCCTTTTCTTCATCACATTCTACTAGGTCTATCCATGATGCTTACCACCAGTGGATCACGACAAAAAGCCAGGCCACAACGATCCAACCACGGATCTTTCGAAAAAAGGAAGAAAAGAGAAAACAAGAAGAAGCCGATGAATCACAGGGATACCTCCTTGACAACGAGCAGGAGATCGGAGAAATACCATAGATCACAGTCTTCTAGACCTTCATATCGTATCACAGCCTCTTGCCATCCTCGAATCCCCCTTCCCTAACCCCCCACCACCCTTTCAGTACCGGCAGCAATTATTCTGACCGCCTCAACCGACGCCCTGTTCCCAGGGTCCGGGAGCAGAAACATCCCACTGCCCGATGGGGAAAAAAACAAGATCGTCGTCTGGCCTTGTAATGAGGTGGGGTTCTTTGGCACATCCACGCATGCCATGTGCATGCCATGCTGTGCGCAAGCACAGTGCTCCGCAATTCCACTCTAAACAAAGCCCTCTTACCATCTATCAAGCACAGTACAGCGCCCTATACTCAGTATCTATAATCTGTACAGAGTAGTGCTAACCTACTCGGGACAGATACGAGGAAGTCATTTTCCCACGGAACGGCCGGCAAGACACGAGAAAATACGGGCCAAACTGCCAGTGGTACACGCTCTACTCTTCCACATCTATGCTATATGCTAGTCTCTCATCCATTTCAAATCCTATAACTGTGGAGCTGGCCCCCAACCTAGCATTGGTTCCTCTAGGCCCAGCCCACAAGGACCCCCCAAGTCTGCTCCAGTTATGGCCCACAGTTTCCATCCACCGGCTTCTGGATGATCTTCCTCTGCCTTGCTCGGCGACTTGGCTCAGTGGGTTATGGGGCTATGAGCCCTGTCACAAGTTCCTACTTCTGTCCCCCAATTCCTAAACCCGGCATCCCAACTTCGGCATGTTCATCGACATTCTTGTCACTGCTGCCCCTCGCAAGTGTGTAACATGAGACAAGGACAGGCCTAGTCGGAACTGGGACACACGGAGCACTAGTAACAAGCACTGACTTAACTGCAAATGTTAACGAACTGCACCATTGATCTAGAGCAGAGATATCATTTGCGGAAATGCGCCCCATGTCTGCTGGAAGGGCAACAAACATGAGCCTTCAATCCTCCTCCGCCAGGGTTTGGGGTCCTTTTTGGTTCACCGGCAGTTCGACACCGTTTGAAACGAGACCGTCACTTCATGGCAGTAATCTTATATCCCTATTTGCACCTATCCGACGTAGGTACTCCGTATACTAAATCATACATGCGAGCCTTGGGACGGGATGCCAACAGTACCAAAATAGTACCCGGCCCCCACCACCAGAAACCTCTGGGTACGATATCTCACTATCGGCTTTCACAACCCCCATCTCTCGAGACGGTAGGACATGTACCGACCGCAGCCGCAGTTGGCAACGGCCCATAGCCATACGATGACGGATGCTCATTTATTTCGGCTGGAACAAACCGGTGAAAAAACTACTGAAACATGAGATTTTACGACCCACTCGCTGAGAGAATACTTGCCAGACAGGGGATCGGAATCGACGTCGAGAATCATAGCTCACCAAGTTCACGCGCTTTTCAAGCTCTCCGTATCTTCCAAATAGGATAGGGCAAGAGGCATCCCGAAAATGGCCCGCACAGAGACTGGCTGATCGGATTGGTTCCGATTGCAATCAAGCATACTCTTTTTGCTGTGTTGTCGTGTGACTTATGTCCATGGTGATTCAGCCTTCATTCAATGACGATTATCAATGTCCTCCTGTACGAGCCTTAGCCCTGAGAGATATTCTTATTGGAGAGCAACGTTTCGCTTCGTATATTACACGTATCTCCGTACATTGACTGCCAACATGACCCACGCCCGGCATCTGGGACAACAAACTTACCCATGGGCTGATTCGGGGTAAATTATCATTAGCATGGTGATGACAGGACATGTAGACATGTCCGTTTTTCTACTGCACCAGGACCGGAGCAGCTTCCGCGGATCCCAGATGCCAGTCGATGTACTGCAAGGCGCAACACAGGCTCGCGGGCAAATTTAATGCCTAGGTGTTATCCTAGCTCCAGACTTTGATCCCCCGGCCGCGGTCTGCTAGGACCAACCCGGTGGGACTTCCTGGATGACGATGCAATGGTCAAACACGACTAATGACGGATCCTCGGGCTGTTATGTCAATGGGGGGGCCCCGAATGCTAGTCGGCGGCGTTGCGGACGCCTCCCAGTTCAGGACAGCGAAAACGAGATGCCAGAATTCCCAGGAGGAATTGATCCCGGCATGGACGGCGCCAATCGCGGAAGGGTTGCTGATACCGGCGCTAATAATACCAGGGCCCCAGTCCTCGGCTTACCATTCGAAGGGCAGTGAAGTTGAGGAAATGGCGCTGAATGAGGCTGTCCGTGTCTCGTTCGGAACATCGGCAGCACGGACCTTCTCACGAGGGAAGGAGTGCGACTCTTGGCTGACCGACTTCAACCAACCACCCCTTGTCTTGTCTACTCACTGCTGCAGATCCCGATTCTCACCGGGCTCCTGTCGCGAAAAAACTGGCCGATTCCGTTGGTATCTGTCTGAAAACGCGCCGGCGGATCTGGAAGCGAGCGGTCCAGGCCCATCCCCGGCTTTCGACTCTCCAGAAATGAAAAACGACATGCACAGTAATCGAGCCCCAGAATGATAGTTTCCGTGGGCTTTGTCACGGACAACATGTGCAACTTTCTCGACCACACCCAATACCGCAATACGACTCCGGTCTCACGGGTGCGCGAGAGCCTTCTAGGTCCCAAAGGGTCCGCTTCTCGACTGGTTGACACGACGGAGCGATATCCGGCTGTTTGAAAAGACTCGCGGGATACTAGCTCACCGATACCTGGAGGGTTGGGAACTGGCAAGGCTTCCCGGAAGCAGAAGGACTCGCTTAAGCCTTCAGCTAATCGGGTAGTACCTGCATGTATAGCTATTTCGAATGGATGCTTGTCAACCGGTCGGTCGTCGGTATGCACAATGCATCACCATGCATCTTGCTTTCAAAACGGCGCAGCAACGGCAGAAAGCGAAAGCACTCGTGCTGCACGCACGGCAGCTTCTGCACTACCACCTACTGTACGTCCGCTATGTACAGTACACCGTACCATTCTACACGACCTTGGTGTGGGGAGGATGGCATAACAGTGGCGTTTTAAGGTTCGCTCACTTTTCTTTTTCTGACGCCCACCTTTCGGTTCTTTGCGCCGTCCAGGCACATGCTGCAGCATCTCGTCTGAGGACGAGAAATCTGCATAGCCACGGCGCGCCATGTGCCCCAAGCTCGCCGGATGCAATAAGTTACGCGGAGCATTCATGTCTGCCAAGAGAGGGAAAATGGCTGAAAGGAACCATACGAACACGCAAAGAGTAAAGACAAGTTGCGTTTGTGTGGCGTCCGTAGAGAAGGAGAGGACCGACCATACGTATTTACGTATTCGTGTGTATGGGATGGAGTCGTTTGTGCTAGTAGTTAGTCGACGACGGTGACGGGCCGAGAACGCCTACCGATACAATATGCGGCCGCCCCCACTCAGCACCACCACCACCCACATGACGCCCGCCTACCCGAACGCTGCGTCGCAGCGCAGCAGGAACGGGTGCTCCAGGGTACGTCAACGAAGTACTCTTCCTGTGTATGTATTAAAATCTTCCTTTGCTCCCTGTTTCACCGCCATGTAGCAACCCCAATCCGGACCCCACTCCTTGAATGGGGGCAATCCTGCTTCGGTGTGCGAAGCGCGTGGGGGACGGTGAGATGGGGCCGGTGAGAGCAAGGGAAGGCGCGTCGTAAAGCTACAGCAGGCATTGTGTTCAGCGGTGTTTACACCGTGTGCGCACCAGGTAGCCTTGGATTCGGCTTCGCCTCTTGGAGCCCCTAGTGAGCTGAAACAGGTACAGATACACAGAAAAGGCCATCTTATGCCATGCGACAGAGTCTTCGCACTTTGGTGTTCTCAGACCCGGATGGCCAAGCCCTGACCAGGCTCACTCGCTGGCACTCACGGCAGCCTCGCTTCGGCTCTGGGAAATGTGTCGATACCCACACTCGGAAGATGTTCTTTGGTCCTTGGCGCAACTTAGGCAAGCTACTGTACCACCATACAAAGTCGGACATGGTAGCCGAGTTTTCTGGGGTAGCACATCCGCTACCGCCGTGGAACTCTGAAAAGATTCCCATTCGGCTCCGGCGTCGGGCATTTCTTGAGACTCTCGTTCGTGTCTCACTCGCGATATTTTTTCCCACTGTGCGACAGCAACTGCGACCGATATCATTAGCCGACGCCAACTTTTTGTCACGATATTTCTCTCGGCACGTTATTTGTGGTTTGGTATTTCTCGTGCCTTTAATCTCGTGTAGCACTCCTCTCACTTGGTGGCAAAATGTCTTTCTCCGGACTTTTCACCCAAGAGAACCAAACAAACGGTGTCTTGGGGCCGGTACGGCATCAGTGGTTGTGGTACTCAGAGAAGGTTGATTGGAGCTTCAAGAGCACTGGGGGAGTTGTGTTTGCTGTTCGGATGGTGGAACTCCGGGCCTCTATAACCGAGACGACACGACGTCGTTTTTATGCCCCGTCTATTATGTATGCCCTCCGGATGCTAGGCGAGCATGCTGGATCTGATTGTGCCGCTCTATTTCATTTCTGGGTCTTCCGAAAGTTGGCGAGCGATTCCTTATTTTTGTTTGTTGAGATGTGATAGACTTTTTTTCTGGTTCTCCCTCGTAATATGACAGGCTCTATGATCAGCCGGTGGGTGGTCCATTTCGAGGGGGCGGTACCACGGCTTCTGATCCAAGGCATGAATTTGTTGATGTCGGTTGGTATGTCATTCGAAACCAGTCGCATTCGGGGTTTCGAGCCTTTGTCATGTAGGCTGACCGAGCACAGCCAAGCCGACAGAACTGATCAGGGCTAGCTCAACGGGGTACAAACGGATTGGGTCCCAGCCGCATACTGGAAGAGACACTGAAATCAAGAATTTAATAGCAAGTCTTGCCTATGTAACAGTCGGTATTAACTTGTACCGCAAACGACCACCTCTGATTATTGGCCTATACGCTTCATACGGCCAGTGCATATACGTAATTCATGTGTGATACTCTATAAGAGAAATGAGTACTAGATGATAGGGAAAGGGGGAGCACAAGCCTACCGACAAATAGATCGGTGGCTCTAGACGCCCAGCAATCGCTCCGTCTCCCCCCCCCCCCCCCCACATTTAAACAATACACCTAGTGTGTATCTGTTCAAATATCCCGCCAATTTGAAGAAAAAAAAACAGTGACCTATGATGGGACCAACTAATTAGATAGTTACTAGCTAGCGCCATCCCTAGCTGAACCTCGGAGAGAGCCTGACTCTCATGTACCCCTCATGCCCTTTCTTCGGGTAGGTATCGAGGTACCTGTAGCCCTCGGCAGCATCCCGTTCTCCGTCCCAGGGGGCTATGTCGAAGTTGTACACCAACGCGGCCAGGGTCCTGCGCAGGACCTGGCGGGCGATGAACTGGCCGAGGCAGGTTCTCGTCCCGGTGCCGAAGGTCGCGGACGCGGCGCGCAGGCGGGCGGCCTGGGGGCCGAGCCAGCGATCGGGGCTGAAGCTGTCGGGCTCGGGGTAGACGGCGGGGTCGCGCTCCAGGAGGCGGAGGGTGAAGCTCGTGCTGGTCCCGGCGGGGACGACCTTGCCGTCGCCGAGCGCGACGGGCCGGGGCACCCGGCGGGGCTGGCGATGCCACCCCGGGGAGCTGAGGCGCGCCGACTCCCGGCACAGCGCGTCGAGGAAGGGGAGGTCCTGGACCCGGGGGTCCCGCCAGACGCGGTGGGAGTAGGTTCCGACGTCGACGGCGGAGTCGATCTCGGCGCGGAGGCGACGGACGAGGGCGGCGTCGTGGACCAGGTGGTGGACGAGGAAGGAGAGGTTGGAGAGCAGGGACTCGTTGCCGATGAAGACGGCCTGGGAGGTTTCTTGGGTTGCCAGAGCGGCAGCGGCGGCGGTCGCGACGACGGCGCTGCGGCCGCTGCCGGAAGAGGGGCCCCCGGGACCAAGGCTCTCGGCGTCCTGCTCGAGGCGGTCGCAGAGCCGAGAGAGGACCGAGTCCGGCGCCCGGCCGCCAGCCTCGCGGCTCGCGCCCCCGCCGACGACGGGGCCCAGGCGGGATGATACGATCTGCGATTGCGACGACGACGACGACGACGCGGCTTCTTGGTTAGTACGTGGCTACTAAACACTTGCTTGACTTGATGGTTCTCGGGGACGGCTATGACTAGTTATCGATACTTGCTGCGCGGCATGGCAGGACAGTTTTGGGGGGGGGAGGGGGGCACGAGAAGAAGAAGAAGAGAAAAAAGAAGGAAGAAAGGAAGGAAGGAAGGAAGGAAGGAAGGAAGGGAGAAAGGAAGGTGGTTTAGTACGTGCCTCGTCCAGCCACCCCAGCGGGGACCATTTCCTCAGGCCGGGAAACGCATCCAGCGCGACCCGGAGAAGAGGGAACGACCTCAGCACGGTGGCCAGGTCGATGGCGCCGAAGGCGCGGGTCTCGTCGTGGAACCGCTGCAGGTCGGGCGATTCCAGGAACCCGAGGTCCTCGCCGAGCACGTAGGAGAACATGACGTCGTTCGTGAAGGCCCAGAGGAAGTGGGTTAGGTTGACTGGATTTCCGCGCCCCGTGGTGCTCTCGGCTCCTGCGGGGCTTTTCGTTGCTGTTGCTGTTGCTGTTGCTGTTGCTGCTGCTGCTGCTGTTTCGTCGTCTTCCAGTTTCGCGGCGAGGTCTTTCCTGGCATCCTTGTGCTTTTCGTCGTCGCCGGCGGCGGCAGAGCTCAGCTTTTCGCAGAGCGAATCCAGGATCTCGCTCAGCCTTCCCGTGCCGGAAGAGAATCGGGCGAGGGTTTTGCCCGTGAAGAGGGGCTGGACGATGGATTTTCTACGGGCGTGGGCGCGAGGGGAGGATAGACCGCCCAGGAGGGTGGAGAGGATGCCGTAGTAGGACGGGGCTTTCACAGCGTCGTGCCGACGGTGGTGGGCTAGGATGAGGTCGTGGTTGCTGCTGCTGCTGCTGGAGGAGGAGGAGGAGGAGGAAGAGGAGGAGGAGGAGGAAGGGAAAGTGGAGGGAACGTTTGAGGACAGATGGACTTCTGTGGGGGATATGCGGACGATGGGGCCTTTCTTTCAAGTTAGTTTGGAATATGAAGATTGATATGAGTCTGGGCTGGAGAAGCAGGTAAATGCTTGGGACGAGACTGAAAGGAGAGGACATGGTGTTTGCTTGGTAGATATACGGCGGTCGTTCGCGAACCTCACCCTTCCATCCAGGCACTTATGTGTGGTTTGCTGTACCAGCGAAGGAAAAACAGGACTAGACTCTATAAGTGTGTGGCCCCGAGACGGGATGGGGGCCAAAGATGCCAAAGGCTTGGCTGCTCCGATGACTGACCGTATAGGAAAGGTCCAAAA
The DNA here is from genome assembly GCA_022664585.2 of Zalerion maritima. Lineage (NCBI taxonomy): Eukaryota > Fungi > Ascomycota > Sordariomycetes > Lulworthiales > Lulworthiaceae > Zalerion > Zalerion maritima. Next base: position 32,036 of record JAKWBI020000080.1, on the reverse strand, counting down.
GTCGAAGCAAGCCCTTGGGCACACCCTCGTGCAGCGAACGCCGTGAATGGACCACCCAAAGAAAAGGAAATGGAGATTGAAAATGAGATTGCATATGTAATATAATTGCAATGAACGACACTTGGCTAGGGGAGAAATAACACAGGCTTCTAGTTGGATGTTTGCATATCTACACTACATACCGTGAACCCCGTGCAGCCGCTCTAGATTTTCCAACCAGTCGTTCGCGACGAGGACGTGGTATGCCTCGAACAGCTTGGAGGCGGCGGCGGATTTGGGACCGGGGAAGCGGGACAGGGGGTGCAGGGGGGAAATGCGGTAGGCGTACACCGCCAACTTCCATGCCAGCACGGCAGCGAGGCAGGAGACGGCGGCCCGGAGCGGATTGCCAAGGGCATGCTGTGCGAGAGCGAGGAGGAAGGCCAGGAAGTTGCACGTGGGCCTTGCGGGACCGGCTTCCCGGAGGGGGAGGAGGGGGATGGCGATGGCGATGGGGTTGCTGGGGAGTGCCGTTGCGGGGACCAGCGAGTCTGAGAAGGCGGCGCTGCTGTTTGGGGCCTTGGGCAGCCGGAAGTAGTTGTCCCAGATGTCCTTGGCCCGGGGTGGGATGGCGGAGATGGTGGCTTGTGTGTTCATCTTGAAGTTTGGTTCCTACCTAGATAGGGGTAGCTGGGACGTTGCTAGTTTTGCTTGCTTGCTTAAGCTGATAGCCAAGTCCGTCTGTTGGTATTGAAATCGAAGTTGGACTTGCTTGTTTGCCGATAGGCTTGCTGATAGGAAGCGCAGGTTGTGAACAAACGTACGGGCCAAGAGAAGGAGAGGGTGTACTTAAAGGTTTGACGATAAGTGTACGGTAAGGATACTGAAGGTGCCGGCGAGGGGGGGGGGGGGGGGGGGGGGTGAGGGCAATGTGCTTGGAGTGAATTCGGGCAGTGGATGGGAAGTGGCTGAGTTGCAAGAGTTCTGTATTATAGAGCGCCTCTTGGGAGTCACTTCGTAAAGTCAGAGCCGAGGATAAGAGTCTCACACTCGAGGGCTTAGGATAGGAATGCTAGAGAAGAGAAAGGTCTTGGAATAAGAGGGGGAGACGAAGGTGCTTTATACAATGAGAGAGTTGGATGTCTCTTAATAAGCTACCTGCCAACATGCACCCGCCTTCCCATCTATGTCCTTGATTACCGTTGGTGGTGTTCTCGACATGATGGTAGTTGCCAGAGGACTCGTCAAATTCACCAATTGGGTTTTTTATTTCTCATGTTCCTCTTGTTCATTATAGATACCACGGGGATGAATGGGGCTCCAACTGGGCGGGTAGCACACACTGGTACCTCTGCATTTGACTACAAGTAGGAGATAACTCATTGGCATTCAATACTACATACTGTGCTGAATATACCTAAGACAAGAGGCAGAGGGAAGATGGAACGGATGGAATATGTGCAAGAGTGGATGGGAATTAGAAAGGTGGCTTGCGTGATGCATACGGGAACGATTGTTTCCGAGATTGTGGATGGGGAGGGTATGATAGAGGAGTTAGAAAGAGACTAGCCATCTAGGTAAGGTATTGCGAGATATGGAATGCAGGATATGGGATGGAGTAGAAAGAAAGAAAGAAAAAAAGAAAGAGAGAAAGCAAAAAGCGCAGTCGCTTGCCAGTGTCCAGCCACGCGGGATTTGGGATTGGACATTTCGGACTAGCATCATTCGTCATGGGACTTCGTCCTGCTGTGTGCCTCGGGCCTTGTGGTATCCGGAGGGGGTAATGGGATTAGTGGTGTGGAGTATACATGAGCCATATGAAAATGAAGACAATGAAGGGGAGCGGTCAGAGAAAGCCTTCGTACGTTTCGTTGATACCGTACTCGGTATGAATGTAGGGGCAGGTACCACGGTACTTGTCTATCTCGACGTCTATCCTGCTTATCATACCCCAGTGAGCAGGAAGCTCTACAATCGGGGACAGTTGAGGGTACAGGCGGCAAGTATTCTGCAAAGGACTATCTCAAACTTCGGTCTAGATCCTCCCGTAAGTGGGTTTGTCTCGGGTCTTGGGTCTTCCGGACATGATCTGGGATGATGGAGGGTGTTATTTTTTTCTGGATGATTCGGTTGGAAGCACTGCGGGGCGAGGAACCTTTCCCGTGGTGTGAATGATATTATATACCGGGGGGGGGGGGGGCGCATTGTTGTTGAGGGGGAGAGTTCACAATGAATGGTTGGAACGTGGGTATGGCGTTGGGCTTCCCCCGTGCTATTGACTTGAGGCACCTCTAGGGTTTGTCTTGTGAGAGTCTTAGGCTTTACCGGCATGCCGTAGTATTCATTTGATTTTCGAATATGATGTAGTGGCTGGATGCTGGCTTCAATGGTAGAAAGCCACCTTTACCTACCTTCCTACCTTAGAGTGTAAGCTCTTCAAGAGGCGGGAGTAATTCCTCCTTAACCGTTATTGCTAGAGCCTTGATATTGCATCTACAGTCTTCGAACTTCTTTTGTTCAGGTGGGTATCGCAATGTACACCTTGGAGAGAGCCCATTAACAATGTGCACCTATGCCTTAACGGGGAGTGAATGCGAAACATGCATTCATTCGCCCTGTACGTGTTGGTAGTGGTGGTGTGGAAACCCGAGAACAAGTCGGGTTCAGAATAAGGACTTTTTTTTTTAACCAGGAAGGTAGGTAGGTACTGTAGGTAGATAGGCTAGCTGCTTGTTACATAGAAGTACTCTACGCATAGTTTATATGCGCTTCCGTGCAAATACTGAGAAATTTGTGCCTACCTACCTGGTGTGCTGTGTTCCGATTGGTCGGATCTTTGGTTCTAACCTAGCCGCGAGAACTGCTGTGTAGTACACTCGACGCCGTGCCATGACTGCGGATGAGTTCAGAGCGTATTTCTACTCCACAAATATCCATGGGTAGAGGGAAAAGAGATTTGAGGAAAGAAAAGAAAAAGCTACGCGGCACATCTGAGGGTCTTTGCAAATGTAATACAGCGAGGACCAAGTCGGAAAAAGCGCCCAGCTACCTCGGATCACCACCGATTCCCAGGAAGGAAGGAGAAGGCTAAGGCAGGTATCCGGGGGGTACAGTACCGGTGGTCTGGATATTGCGCTCTTAGTGGCGGTAGGCTGGTTGTACATTTGGAGACTAGAGTTAGAATTTTGGACGGTCAAACATGGATGGAGGTGGACGGCGCGAGTGGGGACTCAGGTCGAAAGACCGGGCCCAGGACATGCAGCCACAGAGCGCGAGCGCGAGCGCAGGAGGGTGGCCCGGGTGCATTCGGGTCCGACTGTTTCTGGGTACTGGTTGAGAAGTTCCCCAGCTTGAGGTGTACGTAGCTTCCCGTAATTAGGAATATACTATAAGCCAAGCTGGGGGTAGCGCTAACTTTGGATCCGAAAACAAATATTTAACATCAGCATGATATTGTACATCTGAGGGGTTGGACAGGCATCAGTCTCTATCTAGCAGAGTAAGTGCAGGCAAGAGATTGGTGTCCTCTACAGTACGGTTGCTTGAATCTATCGATGCGCGCAACTGGCTACGCCAAGGAGGGCTAGTGTGCATGCGAGTGCTCAATTACAAGATGCGATTGGCAGGGTCTTGGCAGGAGGAAGAACGTGTGGTGGTTGCTCTGGATGGGTGGAGGTGGTGTCTAAGTGACCAGGTGGTAATTATACGCCCTTCCCCGGGGCTCGATATCTTATCAGTTACTGGAATTTTCTAATCATTCCATGGACCGGGCCGCAAGGTCGTGGTCGTCAAATGATACTGATTCATGTGGGTGTTTGATGGATATGATTTCCTCCCCATTTCTGATACTTTGTTGCCGCACTTGAATGGTACTTTTGCTAGATCGAACAGGCTAGAATGCCTTGGAGGTTGTACGTGGTCTCTGACTCTGGCCATGTTCGAGGCCGATTTATTACCTAAGAGAGGGAGGGGATACCTTAGCATTTATGTGTGCTACTGCAAATCTAAGTAGATACTCTACTGCGCAGTATGTAACTACAATGTAGTCCTTACCGCTCTCTCTTCGCATGTCTAGTCCGAGACATCATGATTACTGCCATGCGCTTCACCGGAAGGATCCTACCGGCCAGGCTAGCCCGAGCTGCCGCCGCCCCGCTGACCCAACCTAGAGGGCAATATTTAGTGGAACTTTCAACCTCGGGAGGAGCTATGAAGGGTAGGGTAGTTACAAGCATTTAATCGCGCTTTTCTCGGCCGATGTCTCGGATACGGCGACGCTACTAGTGGTTTAAGACGGGGTTGTGCAGTACGGGCGCCTGGGGGGGATATCCACCACGGGGAAGTTTGACTAGGGTATAGGGAATATAGGACTTGTGGGGGGAATCGATTCGAGGTTAATGCTTTTTGTAATATTACTTCGTGAAGGAGGGAATCGTCGGTTACTATGGTGTGGGTTTTCAAGAAATGTAGTTTCTCTAGCAAATGTTGCGAATGACGCCTAACTTATATGCATATAAAACCCGAGACGCAGTAGGACCATCTGAAGCTGTGATTGGTGGCCTACACCACATGGACGGGCAGCAGCATGCTGTCTGGACTGCTGCACATCCATGTACTGATAACTTCCTGTTTGGGCCGAGAACGAAAGCTAGTCCATATTCGTGGGCTGCGTTCCACCGTCCCTTTCTTCCGGAACCATCATTCTCAGTTGTGCTTGATAGTTAGAACTTCGTTGGGATTGCAGAAGCGGGAGGCTCAGTTTACATATTGTACAGTGCAATGGACCCCCCACCGAGGGATTTAAAGGCACACATTTTCCACGATTGCCTTGGATGACGCAAGACGGCTCGACGGCCGCCTAGATGGGGGTAACTGGTGGTTGGTTGTGTCTCGCATCGGCAAGGGCAAGCGAGACAGACGCGCGCGCAGGCTGAGGGGTTGTAGACGCGGGATATGTCGTCTCCGTTCCTCAACCAGGTAGGTGGGCTTGGGTTGTATGATAAGAGCCGCTGGTGGGCTGTGTTGCCGTGCTTTTCGGTGTTGGGGTTGCATGGGATGTCTTTGGCGGCATGTTCGTGAAGAGGGGTTTTCTTCTCTTTGTTGCATCCTGTCTCGTCATGTTTTTGGGAGCCTCGTGGGATGTACAGTAGTTGGACCAATGGCCTTGTCCATATGTGCCTAAGCGCCACGGCGGAAGACCTGCATACTCCTTCGTACCCATGATCAAAGCTATCGACCTGCTAGATATGTACATACATGCACAGTGAGTTGGCTCTGGCCCAAGTGCACATAGATATGGGAAGCGTGGCTTTCCAGAAAAGGAAAACGAGACACCTTCTTGGGCGTCGCAATGGCTTGGACGGAAACCCTTGGAAGGGAAGGTTCCGAAAGGGTGAAGTTCGCATCTGCACCCACCTGCGTGTCTACCCGCCTTAGTACGTATGCATGTCTCGAACAAGAGTTCGAACCGACCCGTTCCTGATTCGTCTGAATCCGGAATAGGCACAGTAGACATATGCACAAACCGGGCAAGCAAGTAACCATGGATAGATGCGTGATGGTGGGTGTACTTCCCAGGAAGCTTTTTCCCATTTTTAGGAAACGATCCTTGGACTCTCCCCTAGCGATATTACATCTGTCTCGATTTACTTCCCCCCATAAACTAAAGCGAAATAGATGGTGGGAGGGCTCCAAAACATACCTACCGTCATGGCCATCCACCCAGCCAGCACCTGACCTACCCAAGTCCTCTATCACCCCTTGCAAAGCACCAGACAGCGCACTCCCATTAGTAGCGCAGCACAGGTGGGACCTTTGCGGAGAATGTTTAATGCCAACCCGGGGATCATTTAGAGCATTCAGTTGCTTGCTAGCACTCCTAATGTCTGCGACAAGCACCACCATGAACATCGCTCGATATAGATGCCGTACAATAGTATGAATGTCCCGTTTCTTTTGTCAATTGCTTGCCCGAGTAGTCCTCAAGGACGGGATGTTACATAACTTATCTCTAAAGTGTTTGACGGGAGGCGCAAGTGCAACCAATGGTTTCGAACCGGAAAGAAATTCAATGAACCACAGAAGGAAAACTCCCCTCTCAGAAAAGTCATTACTGGCTGATTATTTTCCCGAATGCCGCATCCCTTGAAACCCCTCTGATATGAGTTCTCTAGAGCTGTCGACCCTTTGCGCTGGAGCGACTCTAATTCCACTGGGTAAATCAGACCAGACTGACGCGCCACGAATATAACCTGCCTACAGACCCTTAACCCCAACCTTGAGGTACCAAGGATCTGCCTCAACCTTCTCCCTGACCATTCCCGAGCTCGAGCCGTTCACGTCCCAAGGGGGAGATGGCTGGGTGGAGCTTGTTGTGCTGTCTCTGGATTTGTGTCATCGGTCAACGCCTGAGGCCTTGCCCCTGGGGTTGAGAGTTGGTTGTGGGATGATTGGAAGTAACTCACGGCGGGAAAGCTGAAATCTGCTCGGAGTTATGAGAGACTCTGGCATCCTGAGGTTCTAGACAGGTGGCGCGGATTAGGTATTTATGGTGAATCTGGGGGTATATTAGCCAACGGAATTTCCTACATCGGGAATGAGACCAGGGTCGACTATTCGTCCCAAAAGAAACTCAGCGTCGCCGACCCACGCCCTGAACCTGGTGCCAGTTATCCACAGAATAGCACCGAGGAAGGAAAAAAACACAGCCTCAGGCCTCGGCGCTGCTTCTCTCGTGGGTGCCCGAGTCCTCTCATCCATCTCTGATGCCCAGGCACCTCCAGTATTTTTCTTCCACGTCTCCATACCTTGTCCCGTTCTCTCGCCCATCTCCGCTGCACCAACGGTATCATTTCTGCATGGCTAGTGAGCCTCCCTTTCACGATTGGGAGGATGAATCTCGCCAACGTAGTGTTTCAACAGCCTCCTCTTCCAAGCTCCATCCGCCACCCATTCAATGGGAAACAAACCGGGAAACACAAATGCGGCCGAGTTGGAACGGCGAGAACAGCGAACTCGCTGCAGGATAAATGCAACAGGTGCAGGAAGCACCAAGGTTCGATGTGACGAGCGACGCCCCTTTTGGCAAGCGTGCCTAAAATGTCGAGTCCTGCTGACGCTTTGGGGCGAATAGACGAGCTCATCTCGTATAGTCCACCAAGCAGGGGCAGCATCCGGAGCGGCGACGAAGAGATCATAGAGATGATCGGTAAGTCAACCTCGCATCTCGGTTTCAACGGCCTTACCCATCATCAACCAACTAGCCCCGACTAGAAGCCACGTACCCTTGATTCTAACTCAGGAGCGCCATGATAAACAGCTCATTTCTCTGATAGTATTGGATCGACATTACAGCGTGCTCCGCAGCACCCTGCTTATCGCAGGCCTTCACTAACACCCGGAACACGGGGTGGCCTGAAATCCCATGATACGTATCGATCGACACCCGTTTTTTCTGTCCCCGCGAGGCAGCACCGCTGCCCGCGTTGCGAAACCGCCCCGAAGAAAAGCACGGAAGACATGCAACTTCGTCCACGTGCTTGAAGAGCCGTGTGTGTAACTAACACGCAACGGTCTGCATCTGCATCTTGCATCTGCGTCTATCGCACTCCTTCATCCCACCATGGCGAAATCCCTCACCCTCGCTTTGAGTGAGGAGGGAGTAGCCGACGAAACATTCACCGCCCTCCGCCAGCAGCACTAAATCGAGCAAAACGGCCCGGAAATTAGACTCGAAGCTTCACGTCTGGCCGGCCACGTCGCGAGGATGAAAGAGAGGACGAGAGACTAGGGAGTGGTGGGATAAATGCGTGAATGGCTGTTGCGATTCGTAGTATAACGGGCATTAGGCAATAGGCATGAATAATTTAAACCGCTGGTCACTAGTATTGCTTCTTTACTTATGCTCCAGAGACGCCGTGGACCGAGAACTAACCCATGGTTCCCCAAAAAAAAAAAAAAAAAAGAATATGGCAGCATGGGAATACATTTTATTTTGTTTTCTTTTATTTTTATCCAGGCGATGAAGTATAGGTGATGCAAAATGATGGCCGTAGGTTGGTTATATCTGAACCCATGCCGACTATATTCGCATACTAGTATTACAACTGCCAAAACTTGTCAACCAATAAACAAGCGAGTAATTTAGTCATGTGCCCCCCCCCCCCCCCCAAGGCATTTATCTACATACGTCTGACCAAAACCCCGGGTTTAGAATCCCGATTTAGCATGGAAAAGGCAGTTTGCGGCCCCGAATGGTATGTGCTTCCCCATTCGTCACCTTACATGCCCCAATCTGGGATCCCCATCGGGCTGGCAGGCACCCTTGCGACCTGCTCTTTCAAGTTTCTTCATCAAGCCTAATTGCTCAAGCATTCTTGACCGATCCGTGAACACCCCCGATTTCAGGATCAGCTCAAAGTGCGGCAATGGATGTCCTACTCGAGCACTACAAGGTACTTACCGGCTATGTTTATTCTACAACCCTCATCGTCCTTACCATCCTGGATTTTATATCGCGCTGCGCATTTCACGAGTCACAAATGCATCACACGGCAACAAAGAAGAGGGAAACCCGTCAAACCACCACCGCAAACAATCTGTGCTAACAATCCACCACTGATGATATTACCGCAACGGTATGCCAAGACTCCTCAATACGCCGTGTTCACTTGATGATCGTAACCTCGCCCCTAAATCCAAGCTGCCGCTTGGCAACATCATGCTACTATGGTATCTTATGCGTTTGTTTTGAAACCCAACCCCTGCATCATGCTTGAAATCGAAACAAATCTTGCAAATGCTACCCGCTGCGTATGTGCGTGTATCCAACGGTGTTGATTGCGTACTTTTCATGGTGCCCCGCAAGTGGCCACCAATCTTCATTTGAGCTCTGATGGGAAATTCTCGTCTGTTGGCGTGCTCGTTCCGCCGGACTTGTTCATACTATAGGGCGCCTATGAAGGATGTTAGGGTCCCGAAAAAGTCTAGTTAGATTGGGAGACGTGTGAGAAACACTTACCAAAACTTGTTTGGCATTGCAAATCCTCCACGCGAGCTTCTTGACGTTCCCATCGGCCGGTACTACGGCTGGCGCAAACTCTATCCCAAACATGTGTGATATCACATACACCACACGATTGGCATACTTGCTGTCTCGTTCGACAACGGCTCCAAACGGCTCTTCCGGCGTGGCCGGCGCAATATCGAGGTCGCGATCAAGACAGTTTTCAACCACCGGCATTAAGGCTTCCTCAACTGCCTGTTCGTGAATCGAGTCTACCGGGAGTCTACTAATCTCGTCGAAGTGCGCAATTCGAATCTCGAAGGGCTGGCTGATGGTCATCACATTGTGGTGCCCATCGTGGTGATATCTGAATTCGAAAACACCATGTCGCCACCAAAGCTTGTCGCCCGTAAAGATCATTTCCCCGGTTACGAGGTCCGAATCACAGCCATCTTTCTTGGGCACCCGCTGCTCGGACACAATAATACCTTCCTCGCGGGTCGCATCATAGGCGCCATAGTTTGTCGGCACCCACCGGCTCTGGGACGAAATCTCGGTCCTTTCGCGCGACCGGTTGTCTGTGACCATGTAGATGCCAACCCAGTCTCGTTCACTGTGCTTTGCGGGCGCTGTCCATTTCACCCTGATCGGGGCGCCATAATCAATAACCTGGGTTTTGGACCCCTGAGGAAGGTGTGCTGCATATGATTGTGGGCCTGGTAGCTTGGATGAACTGCTGACGGGTTCAAAAGATAACGAGTAATGCTTTGGGTCGAGGCCGGCGACATCAGGTGTAAGACGAGTGATGGTGAGACGAGCAGGGTACTTGTTAAACAAGTTGCCGGTGTCGCGAACGATGGTGGAGACGCCGGCGGCGAGCTTGGGACGAGCAGTTTCAACAAAGTCATCGACGAACTGTTTAGTCTGGTCGAGGGTCTTGTCCATCTTCTCTTGCCACTCCTGAATAGGCGGAGGGAGGGCCCGCTTGATGAACTTTGTGAGACCTGCCTCGCGGCGGATGCTTCGGCCATAAACCTTTTGCATGTGCGGCTTCTCAACGTATGACAAAAACCCGGCAGTCAGAAGCTGGCTCACGAGCACCAGGATGAAAATTGAGCGGCTCCATGTGATCAGCGCAGCACCCCAGAGAGCACTTGTACCGAGCACACGCTCCGGGTTGTTGAGAAATCGGTAGATGCTGCCGTAGGTAAGCTTCCCCTTGTTATCGAAGAAGAAGTCGCCAAAGAACCATCCAAATTCTCCAAGAGACTCGTGGATGCTGAGAGCAGTCCACATTTGCAATGCAACCAGAGAATACCCGACCACGTGCTTCAGCAGCACCCAGCCGTAATTCCAGTCAGCCGGAAGAGTGTACATTTTCCAGCACGCTGCGATGAAGGATGCGTAGCACATTGCCATGCTGATGTGGTACATGCCCTTCCACTGCCGCCATGCCTCATCCCTTGTCTCGCCAAACTTGAGGAAGTGACGAGTCCACATCTTGTGCTCCGACTGCTGGTTCAAGATGACCCCGAGGCCTACAGAATACCAGAGACGCCAAAGGAGAGCATGCGCAACGGCCAGAAACTGGAAGAAGGGCGTGGTAGGTGTGAGGAAAGTACCAGCGGCGACGTAGAACATGAGAAGCACGACAGAGTAGTCGACGGTTCTCAGCAGGTCGAAATTAGCCAGGCCAAGGAGGTGGTGAGTGGAGACTGGCGCGTCAGGAAGCTCCTGGGGAGATGACGAGGCGGTACCATCAACGCTGTCAACCTCACCCTGGCTGGTGGTCCTCTTTCGGGGCGGCGGGGGATTGTACGTTTTTTCGATGTGGGGATTTTCGACTATCACCAAAAAGGCAAATTGGGTGAGATGGGCTGCAATGGAGATGAACAGGACCGGGTAGCTCGCGGCCATGGCGGAGATTCCATAGTAGCCAGCGTAACCGATGGAATACATGGGATGGGGCGCCATCTCGAAAACGCCATCAAATGTCAGATCGGCATCTACGAGGTAGAAGAAATCTCCCCAGTACCAGGCAAAGTCCTTGACCACCCTGTGTGCGTCCAGCTTGACCCAGAGATTGAATGCCACCAGAGAGATACCGAAAATCCACCTGGCCAAGCCCATCGGGAGGCTCTCATTCTCTGGGCGATGACCGCACACAATGGCGAAAAGGCAATATGACACGAAGTCGCACATGAGGATGAGATCGACTACGCGACGGAATACGAGCCATGTATTGTACTCGATTGGTGCCTCCTCAAACTTGTAATCCTCAGGTATCTTAGCCTCCAACTCGCTCTTGAGCAACTTGTATAGCCATGGACGAGGGTTTTTGCCCGTCTCTGGATTTTCGAAGAGGTGGAATTTCCAAGCCCATCGTACAAGTCTCTTGTGGTTGGATTGAATGTTGAGAAGGTAGCCAATGCCGATGTTGTAGCAAGCTCTCCAGAAGGCAAAAATAAGACCAAACGCTGGGCGCTTGAGCTGAGATGGTAGAAGCCAGGCCGCCAGGATGTGGAGAGCTAATATAGCCAGTACAATGACGTCGGAGAGGTTTTTCGGTTGGCGGGGATCTAATAGTTGTGATACCATGTCATGGGTGGTAGGTACGGTAAAGACTGTTGTGAGACGTACGAAAAACAATTAGCCTTGCGTTGTACCGTGTACCATGCATGTACTTACCAGTGCCGTCTGGCGTTCGTCCAAACGTCTTTTTGGGCTTCTGGGCTTCATCTTCCCGCAACCCTTGATCCTCCTCGACTTCCGAGTCAATTTCTTCCTGGAGCATCGCTGTCTCGGGCTGTGAAGTCATGGGGGCGGGGTGTCTCTGACGGACTCCACCATCGGCGGGCGGCCCGTCTATTGCTGTTGCCATGATTTCGGGTCACAGGGACAATGGCTAGTGCTGAGGTTGGAATGTTTCTTCCTGGTGTTGAATTGGAAGAAGGGTGGGCAAAAGTTGCCGTGGAGGTGGGAGTGGAAAAATGGCTAGAAACGAGAGGTCTAGGATATGTACATCTCTGGCCGACAAATGGTGATTTCGATCCGGTTATATACACGGTTAGGACCTGAGTACTAATGGGTGCATAAAGATGGGAGCTGCACAAGGGCAGTTTTTTATTCCGTGGTGGTGAAGAGTGTGGGGGAAGCTTGGAGAAGCTCTGCAGACAGGCGGGTGGAAGAGCTGGCTGGACCTTCTCACTCCTCGGCGCCGCCTAAATCCACACCCTGCTATGACGTAATTTCCGGCACAATACGGCCGCACACCCCCTCGCCCACCAATTACGGCTGGCTACCACATTCACCTAGAAGGTCCCCAAAAAAGGCACGCCAGAATGCCCCGCTTCCGTGACCGTTGGCACCAATTCACCATCTGCCGGTCCGGTTCCCATCGACCCCTCTCCCCGCCCACCCCCCGAATTACTATACTGACCTCCGGCCGTCAATCGGATACAGGGAGCCTTGCTCTCCTGCGCTATGACATGATCATTTCATCAAACATCTCATACGAACTTTTCGTGGCTTCCTTCCACTTTCTCGATCGCCTGCATGAGCTCAAAGCCAATTCCAAGCTGCACCACGCCGCTTTTGTCGACAACCCACCCGGCTCATGTTCTCGACTTGACACCAGATTGGCTGCCCTGACTGCCATCCTGGAGCCTTTCCTACGGACCAGGTTTACAAGGCTAAAACATGTTGCAAACCCATCTCGATCTAGCAAGTACACCGGACAATAAATATTAAACATCCGCAGTTAAGATGCGGAGTGGCACATGGGAAAGATAAGCTGTTTGGTATTTAACCAATGCCCGCCCTTTCCTCGGCCATTCGTCATCAATTCTGCAATCCCACGCCTGGAGATGGAGGGTGGGATCTACGGCACGCCGTAAGGCGAAGAAGGAACATATCCGACCGCGGTCCATCTGTGGATGTCTAGAACAGCTCATCATCCGTTCAATGGTAACACAACATATTCTTCAGTCTGGCCAACCCCCAACAAACACAATTAGACATCTAAACTTGTATACCGGTCAATCTGGTATATTAATAGTTATTAATAAAATACCTTGTACAGCTAGTATAGGTCTGCTTAGTAGTTGTCTCACTGTTCTTGTTTCTCCCATGCCTGCACCTAGGCATGCACTATCTAGTTATAATGACAGCAACTGTGATGGAAATCCAAACGGCTACGTGCACCTCTACTGCTACTGGCCAGTATTTTATAGCGAGTGTTATAGCGGTATTTTCCGCGGTAACCGTGATGGCGAAAATGTGCCAGTATACCCACCATCCTAGGGTGGATCCGAGGGTCTTAGAGACGAAGCGGTTTCTGTAGTACGACATGGAGCAACCGGGGGTTGGGAGATAGGAGCGCATCTCGTTGGTTGCAGTCACGAAGCCGTACAGGAAGAGTGTGATGAGAATGCCCGAAGCGAGCAAGAATGCGGGACCTCCCATGTTCAGTCCTTGTCCGGCACCGAAAAACAGGCCTGTTCCGGTGGTGCCTCCGAGAGCAATTATCTGCGCATGGCGAGACTTGAGCCCGCTCTAGGTTGTGGCTGCTGGCCGTCAGTGACCTGTCCCACGACGACAGACGTCACTGCTTGGGGCTCAATATCTGTGTCGGTTGGGGAGTCCTTTCTAACCCACTTTTCCGAATTATTCAGGGAGGTCGACATTGCAATGAAGGGGCAAAGACAGGTCGGCTGTCTCCAAGGTGTGAAGTAGATGGAATATAGTATATGGTGCTGTCGCATGTGTGTTCGATGGATGAGGTGGGACTTGAGAAACGAGTATCTCTACAAGGAAACACCCTCAGCTCCCTGAGTTCGTCGATCCTGTATATATACATGTTTACTCTCAAGCCTACATCGAGCAAAGGCCTACGTGGATTTCGGATGTGGCCTTCTCTACGCCCTATCTATCTCAATTTCGTCGGCTCACCAGTTGTCCTACCCGGGGCGGAACTGGCATATAGGATGTTGGTACCCAAGTCCCCATCCTTGCGTCCACGTGGCAATATGAACTAGATGCAAGTGCATCCAATTGGGAATGGCTTTTATGAGGTCAAGAGGGAGGCATGTTCCCCAGCTCAAGATCGCCATTTCACGTAACTTGGGCATTGGCTATGTCTATATAGTCAGCTCGGTCTTGGTACTTGTTTTAGTAGGCAAGGGTGCCCTTTACTACGAAGTAGTCAACGGCTACTACCAATCTCTTCCATGCACCCGGTGTCTCGGGATGGTGCGAAAAAGCAACTCTTCCTAATCCACTTTGTCTCGGATACATGCCGTACAGCATGTCTGCAACCGACATGTTTGGCTCGAATTACAATGTGTAAATACTACCTACATTTAATCACTCTTGAATGAAGGCGGAACTCTACACGTAGGCCCAAGAGCCTCAGTAATGCCGTTTTGATATCAGCCGTCGGGGTTGGCGATCGCATGGCCCAGCTCATGAGTTTACCATGCTACCTTGCCCAACATCTACGGTTGCGTCCAAGACACAGCTCTTTTTCAATGGCTTGACGTTCCATTAAAAACTGTCACCAGAGGCGAGGTCCGTAGATAGACAGAGTTACAGTATGAACTTTTCGGTGGATGGGGACTATGGGCTACTGAAATTCCTGCAGAAAACAATCTTCGGTTCCTACAGGTGTACGAGGCGCGAACTAAGACGATACTGTTCTCGACCTTGCACGGTAGAATAGAGCCTGTCAAGATGCAGGGTCTGTAGTGTGCTGGCGTTTGGCGACATCGTCCCGAGACTGGTAGGAGAGAATTTGGGGGTTGCTATGCTTCTTGTTGTTGCCGCCTCCTTCGCCACCGTTGATTTCCCGCGGGGACGCCTTCCCCGTCCCAATGTGGCCACAACTTGCACCGTTGTGCGCGCACATCAGACAAGATGATCTTGGTGCAAATTGAGACACGGAAAGCATCTGCGACCATGCACTTCAAATATTGACCAATATGACACCCTCCCAATTAAGATGAATGCCGACCAGCATGCAACCTTGCCACTCTCTGGATCCGATCAGCTGCACGTCCGGTGATAAGGCGTGCAGGGACATACCAATGGCTCCTTGTGCACCCCACTGGCATGCCGAAGCAAGGATGGCAATCGATGCCGGCAGGGAACAAGCTCAAAGCTCTACTTGCAAGTCTTGACGACTCCTAGGAGCACCGAAAAAGCAAGTAGAGACGAATCCTTCTAGACATCTAAATGGCTTCAGAATCGCCACTAGCTGCTTCCAGTCGAAGATTTGTATTCAAGATATTCCACCCTTGTATCTACACCTCGGACTCCAACGAAGCTCAATTCTGTTCAAGCTAATAAAGTTAAAAGAGAAATTGAAGCGACTACTGGCCTCTAGCATCGAAAAGCTGTTGAAGTAGGGTACTCAAGGTGGGGTGGAGACTGGGCGGAGAGTCCGTATCACTGGAATAGTGCAATGCAAGATAGAATGGTGGTTTGTAGGTAGAGAAAGATGATCTATTTCTCTCCGTGACGTTTAGGCGCTTGGGTCCCTTATGAGGTATCGTGTGAGGGTACGCAAAATTGTATCCTTCTTTGAGAAAACATATAACTATACTTATTAATATTGGAACTACTTCCAGCTCGTCCATATGCAGTGGGTATCCGGCTTTTTCTCAACCAACGAATGTATCTAGCAATATTAGTGTGGTGTTGAACATATATATCATCACAAGTAGCAAAACTGGGTTGCTTGCGTTTACTTGTTGGACACAAAAATGGAAGTGTATTTTACCACTGATCTCCTACTATTGCAGCTATTATACCCTCTTTGACTCGAAGTCCACAGAACGAGTATCTTCATCCAATGGTGTTAATTCTGGCTCCCATCTAAGCACTTCCTCGGCTCGATTAGTTTAGATACGAGCATTAGTACCCAAGAGGAAAGACCCATGAGGCGAAAGTTCGTTTATTTGAGCGGCATTGAGTTCCTCGATTTCGGCCGTGGGCTTCACAAGTCCCTTCTCTACAGCAACAGCAAGAATGCGTTTGGAGGTTTCGGCGAATGTCTTGAGATTATCAGTTTGTCCTAGGTCGACGAATCTGGCAGATAAAGGACTTAGGGAGTCAACTAGACTTACCAGTGCACCCGATCCTACGAGGAACAATCCATCCCGTCCAGATACTCCATTCTCGCCAGCAACGGCCTTCTCAACCAACTTGATTATGACGCTGCTCACGTCGTGGATGTGGAGTTCGACCACTGGGCTTGACCCTTGCCAACCTACACACCCCGACCCTTCTGCAGGGTTAACCTCGCGAACTCAGGCACCTAAACGCTCCTTTGGTTCACGGGTCCACGGCCTGGCCCGTAGATCAATGGCAAAACAACGAGCGCCGTCTTGGCATTAGATTCCTCCTCGGCGACCTCAACATGCAGTTATCCACGGCGCGGAAGGGATGCTTCTTGATAACGTCTCTAACCTCATCGAGACCGGCCGTGTCGTTGAACACCTTGCCGCTACCGCTGCAATACACGAATGCCTCGTCGGCGATTTCTGCCGCTCCGAAGCATGTTGCGCCGGATACCTGAATCCAGTGCTTCGGCGTGGGAGACGAGGATAGGGCTTTCCATATTGTTTCCACGCTCTTCAGATGGCCGGTGGATGCTAGGTGGAGTATGACATCCGCTTTCGAAGCTTCGGTGGTTAGGAGGTCTGCGTCGTCTAGGCTGCACTCGGCGGTATTGACGCTGGGGTAGGATAATGTGACTTGCTTCCCCTTGTCGGAGTTTCGAACGAGAGCTGTGATGGCGTATTCAGGATGGGATTTCATGAGGGCATGAAGAAAATCTCCCCCAATGTAGCCTGAAGCCCCAGTGCGGTGTTCATGTTAGCTAATGCATGCCTCAATTCTGTAAAGGGGGTCGCATACAGTAGGATCTTGGCCATCTTGAAGGGCTGATTAAAGATATGCGAAACATAACCGATACTCAATCGATTCGAGTTTTGTTGTCTGGCAGCTCAACAATTTTCAGTATGGTGGTGGGGGGAAGCTTTAGAAAGGCAAGGGCAGCCCGTTTCCTGAAGCATGACGACATATCGCAATACGCCCTTGAGTCTTGTAATTGCCATCCATTAGAATTTGATCTCAGCACCTTCCTCATCGAATTCAGAAACCTCATGAGAAACTTGAAGCTTTCGCGAAGGTACCGTGACTACCCACAGCGCATTACACATCACGGTGCATGTACCCGACACCCTTCCGGCCTGCACCTTCTCGGGTGGTCCGTGTTGCAGCATACATTCCTCATACACATGCAGCAAGTTTATTCGGTGGCCATCATTCAACGTCTGAAAGTCCCGAGAACAGGAAAACGTTGGGGAAACATGCAGCTAAAAACCAGATGTCTTTCCGATCTCGGCTTGTCAGGTATACAAGTCAATGATTGGCAACTGCCACCCGCACTTAAGCCGCTGTTTTCTTGGAAGGTCTCCCCGACGTGGATTACCCAAACCTGCCCGCACTTACTAGTATCCCACGATGCCCGCTTTAAGTCTGCGGCTGGCCCAACACCACGGATTTACATGCTCCAAAGCCACCATCGCGTTACGGCCTAATCACGCAACATACCCAACGACGACATTCGTGAGAAGTTATTACTCAAGAGGGAAACTAAGGGTTGTTAATTGGCGCAGATCTATCAATACAGCAGGAGTGTACGCTAGGAACTTGAAATCTCTGTCGCTGAAACCCTGGCTATCATCGTCAACATTACCACCCCGGCTTATGAGCACCATGTCGCCAAGTCTTTCAGTAAACCTCAAAGCTCCTAACGGGAAGCAGTGGGTGCAGCCCACGGGCCTGTTCATCAACAACGAATTTGTTGCATCGACTGGTGGTACTATCACGTCGATCGACCCAGCGTAAGCTCTCAAATCTTGGCCCCCTTTATCGCACTACAATTGGCGGCATGGGTAAACACTGACATTTGCTTCAGAACCGAGGCCGAAATAACAACTGTTCAGGCTGCCAGCGCAGAGGATGTTGGAAAGGCGGTACAAGCAGCACACAAGGCACTTAACGAACCATCATGGAAGGAGATGGATCCGTCAGAGAGAGGAGCCCTCATGACCAAGCTCGCAGATCTTATGGAAGCGAACAAGGAACTCTTCGCAACAATTGATGCCTGGGACAACGGCAAACCCTACCTCGAGGCCCTCAACAACGATCTAGGTGAAGCTGTGGCCGTGATCCGCTACTATGGTGGATGGGCAGACAAGATCCATGGGCAAACCATGAACATGGGCCCAAAAAAATTCGCGTATACTCTCCGCCAGCCTATTGGTGTTGTGGGCCAGATTATTCCTTGGAACTATCCGCTGTCTATGGCAACATGGAAGCTGGGGCCGGCGCTGGCGTGCGGAAACACAATGGTTCTCAAGGCCTCAGAGCAGACACCCCTGAGCATTCTTGTCTTGGGTCAACTCATCAAGGAAGCCGGGTTCCCTCCAGGCGTTGTCAACTTCGTCAATGGCTATGGAAAGGAGGCGGGATCGGCCCTTGCAAATCACCCGCTTGTCGACAAGGTCGCATTCACTGGTTCAACGGCCACTGCAACTCAAATTATGTCTACGGCCGCCAAGTCGCTCAAGAACATCACCCTGGAGACCGGCGGCAAGTCCCCCCTGCTCGTCTTTGCCGACGCGGACATGGAGCAGGCAGTGAGGTGGTCGCATCTGGGCATAATGTCCAACCAGGGCCAGATCTGCACGGCAACATCGCGCGTTATGGTGCAAAAAGATATTTACGAGGAGTTCATCTCCCAATTTGTCGCCGAGGTCAAAAGGATGAGCAAAGTTGGGCATCAGTGGGATGATGCGACATACCAAGGACCGCAGGTTACGAAGCAACAGTACGAAAAGGTGCTCGAGTATATCAAGGTCGGCAAGTCTGAAGGCGCCAATGTGGCGACCGGCGGCAAAGCCTTGAAGGTACGGGAGGATGGGAAGGGATTCTACATTGCACCTACGGTGTTTACGGATGTAAAGCCAGATATGAGGGTGTGGAAAGAGGAAATATTTGGACCTGTGGTGGCGATCGCACCGTTTGAGGGCGAGGCGGATGCTGTAGCTTCGGCGAATGACAGTACTTACGGTCTTGGTGCGGCGGTGTTCACGACAAATCTTGAGCGCGCCCACCGGGTTGCTGCTGAGATAGAGTCTGGGGTGGTATGGGTCAACAGCAGCCAGGACTGCTATCCAAGGGTTCCCTTTGGTGGTGTGAAGCAGAGTGGAATCGGTAGGGAGATGGGTGAGGCTGGATTAGAGGCATACTCGCAGATTAAATCCGTGCTTGTGAATATGGGGAGTAAGCTATAGCAACGTGTAGAAGCAGAACAACAGTGGGAGTGCTGGCAGTACCGGACTTGTCATGTAAAGGGTCACAGAGGGCAGATACGACTTCGAGTCGAATACAATGGGCGACATAAATTGAATTTAAAGGTATTGCGTTTACTTGAGTAACCCTGGTAGTGGAGGGACTGCAAACTCGCAGAGTCGTTCGACATAACTGTATGTTGTTCTTAATGAGGAATATGATGACGGGCATTCAGCGTCGGCTTGGTAGGGAAACTTGAAAATATCAATCAGTCCCAGAGCGAGGAGACAGGGTTCTGTTGAATAATGTTAATGGAGGGACTAGGGAGGTTGACTAAATTCTGAGCAGGGAAGAAGGAACCCGCGATAAGATAAGGCTGGAACAGGGATGGTGCGGGTTTCTCTCAAACAAACATGCACCTGGAAGCTCGTGTTCCCGCACTTGCATGTCCCAGCTTAGCAACATCAACATCAACGTACGTCCTCTGCCATCCATCCCTCTTATTCCCTTCTAGTCAAATCGACCTAATAGAAATTCGATGACCTTTTTTTATATTTAACTCTTCCCCTAATACATCATGTCAAGATCAAGGGGTCGTGGTACGGGGGAGTTTGAGAGACAAGTGCTCGAGTACTACCAATTACCCAACCCCTTTCCCACAGAATGGCCCGCCGACAAGAACCAGAGCGACGACTCGGAGGAGGAGCAAGAATCCATGAAAGCAAAGATTGCAAAGAGGAAATCCAGATACCAAGCGCTCGAGAAGGCAATCAACAAACGACAAAGCTACCTCCCTGGGTCGGAGACCTCGGCTGGCGGCGCCACTAACCTGGTCCAGAAGGACGAGCCTGACCCATTAGGCTCGTCAGACAGCGTGGTGCGTGTTCTGAGGTCCATGGGTGTTCCCATCCATGAAGATCAAAGACTTCGTATGTCCTGTCTTGTTTCGCTTCCATGCTCTCCTTGACCCCGGCTGTCCTACTGACATACTGCTTGCCACCATTCAGGTAACCGATTCCTCCTTTCCTCAACATCGTTCTCTCCAGCCTTGTTTCTATCACAAGTCCACGCCACCGATGACAGCCGAGCCCTACACCAAGGCTTGGATGTCCTCCAAGCTTCTATCGACCAAAAGTCTGCATCCCTGAAAGTGCTTGTGGAGTCCAACTTCGAACGCTTTGTTCGGGCGAAGGCCACAATCGACAATGTCTACAGGGAAATGAAGTACCGGGGCGCTGAGCCGCCAACCACAAGGCCCAGAGGCCATTCACGCCACACTAGTCGGACTAGCTATCGGCAGAGTATGGCTGCTAGCACTCCTACCCCGCCTCCCGGAGCCGACGCTCGCAAGAAGAATGCCCTAATTAAGGAGAGCGAGTATGGCGTGATGGGTATCAAGACCCCACTTGTGGAGGTTGTTGCCAAGGCTGAAGATGTGTGGGGCCCTGCTCTTGGGGGGAGGGAAACGGAGGAAACCCTCAAGACGGTGGGAATAGTGTTGGATGGCCACAAGGAGTATATCGAGACCAGCGCTATGATTGCAGACAGCATTAAGAGGAAAGACCATGAAACCGTTGTTGAGGAATACACGAAGGCACGCAAGTTTGCGGACGACACAAAGAAAATGGCATCACAAATAGGTCCTCTGCCATTCACAGAGCCGCAGCTTTTCCAGATTATCCTCGCCGCGCGCATGTGGTATGATGTGGACGAACAAATCACTGCCTTCAAGCGCGATATATGGAAACGGCTTATTGCACTCCACACTGTTTCCAAGCCTGAAGCAGGCACTGGTCAGCCGGAGGAAGGCTACATGGAACTCATCAGTCTCTTGTTGGAGCTGGGAGTGGAGGATAACCCGATATGGGTCTACTTGCTTAGTAGATATGACTATCTCAAAAGTAAGATACAGGCAATATCGGAGAGATCCAAGATTGAGATCGAGATTCTGCGCCGTAGGCTGGCGAACAAGGACAAGCCCACCCCTCAGTCTACAGCAGTATACTTCCAACGCCTAGGTCGACAGATTGGGGAATCTAAGACTACTCCGCCAACCGACGACTCGGAGGTTGTTGAATTATGGGACAAGATGTTGTCGTTCCTAGCGAACCTTCTTTCTCCTCGGGGTGTTCTTGGAGAGGTCATGGACTTCTGGCGAATAGTGGCCGAATTCATCCGAGGCAAGGCCCAGTCAAATTTTCCCGTCGGATACAACAACGAGTCGGCAGAACATCACAGGATATCTCAGCAAGGTTCCATAGATCTACAGAAGGGTGTGATCGAGCTGGTCGACCACCTCAGAGAGAATGCTTTGATGTTCTTCGTTGGGCCACCCCCGGAGGATATCTCTCAACTATTTTCACCTCTACCACAGTCTCCCAACACGCCCATGTCGGCAATTTCGGGCTCTCTGACTCCAACGGCACTTAGGGATCCCAGATTCAACTTTGATGCAAACAGTATCCCTCCGCCATCACCAAAACGAGGCGAGTCGTGGGAGAAGTTTGCCTTCTGGGTGCCCTGGTCTAATTCTGTCAGCGCTGTTTTCTACTTATCCAAGATGCTAGCTCTTGTAGGCTCTGGCGCTGCCGAGATGGCGAGCATCAACCCCGTCGCCCGTGGTGATGCGGGCGAGATTGAGAAGCTCAAGAATCTCGTTGCTGCTGCGAGGGAGCGATGCGTGTCTGCAATCTGCGGGGCATGGAACCGTGATGCCGAAAACATCAAGTTTGTCGAAGACTGGACTCGGTCCACTGAGAAGCGCGACCAGACTATGATGCCTGCCGTATTTGCAACGTTCGAGGGTTCCATGCTCACGGGCATGCAGAGGATTCTCTATATCTCTGACGCCATGTCAAGGCCTGGGGCAGAGGATATTGTCCTGCCGCCTCCAAACAAACAGCTTCAGAGCGTGCGGGCCCAATACGTCAACACCATCTACAAGGCATTGAGCGGCATGGTCGAGAATGCAGAACGCTCGGTGAAGAAGACAGAGGATGATTGGACTGTCGATATCCCGGCCGGCAATGAGGCGAAGCGCCAGAGCGCCAACATTGCTCTTAGTAACACGGTTGACGCTGGTGACAGGGTAAGTCTTGAACTGGTCAAATAATTGTGATATCCGCCCTTGTGCTTTTCGGTACTGACCTAATGTGCCCTAGAACGTACGGATGTTGCTCACCCTCAGCAATCTCTCGGCACTGCGGAACGATGTGGTGCCGAAGCTGAACGGACAGTTTGAGAACGCTTTCTCTGTGAAACTCACCGATGAGTCCAAGACGATAAGAGACGTCCTGGGCCAGATTGACGCTAGGCTTTTCCAGTCTTACACTAGGCAGTATCAAGAAACCCTCAAACGGATCATCCGTCTAGGCATCACTTCGTCTGACTGGGCGCCGCCGCCCAACCATAAGCCCATCCAAGTGCGACCTTATGTCTACGAGGCACTGCTTTCAATGGTCTTGGTTCATTCCCAAGTCAGCACCACTGCGGCGTCTCTAACCATCCAGGTGCTTAGCTATCTCCTAGAGCAGACATCTAAGGAACTCCTGGAGTCGTTCAAACAGAGGCCCCGATATGACCTTGCCGCTCTCATGCAGGCAACTCTTGATGTTGAATTCGTGGCCCAAACAATGAGTCAATACACCACTGACAAAGCTTCGGAGGCTCAGAGTGCAGTCTACCAAGAGCTGGACGGGCGAACCGACAACGAGGCCAGGGCCAGGTTGCAGGCTGAGCTTCCAGAGATGAGAGCGATCCTCAAGAGGCTCAGAGAGCAGAGTCGGAATGAGTTCAGTTGCTTTCGCAAACCTAAGAGACAGGCAACCGAACGTAGGGATACTGGAGGTTCTTCGCGAGAGGGCTAGACGCCTCGTGGCCACCAAGGAGGCGCCTCTGTTAGTCGAAGGGGGCAGGCTGATGCTAGTAGAAATCCCACAAGAGGTGACATAAAATTGGGAACAAGCCGCACACCGGGGGTTGGACAAGATCATGAATTCAGCCATCGTCGTCGGCATTTTCATACCCGGATCCAGCATCATTAGTATATGAGCAAGAGAGCTGGTTTGAGGCGCAATGAACTGGAAGCTTTTGGCGCCCAGCTTGGTCAGTATGGCAGTATGCGGAATGCAAGCCGGAATCAGATACGACACCAACAAGTTGTTCAGATCGATACATCTCAAAATGATGATGCACAAACTGCGAACAAGACTGGGAATATGGTGGTCAATGACCCGACCGCCGCCGCTCAAACGAACAAAGAGGAATGCGTCACCGATATTAGCAAGCAACGTCAGGGCGTGGCGGGCCAGAACGAGCTTAGGACAAACGCAGACAGAGCGCCGAGCAGGGCATCACAGGTGTCAATAGCGTCTTTGGAATGTGTTAATGAAGGGGATTCGAGCTCTCTACTTAAGGCGACAATGGTGCGACGTGGTGTATCACCTCGATCCTCCCAGCGCCGGCCAGGTCGGGAAGTCGTTGAAAAGGGTAAAGAACGAGCTGTTCCTCGGCGGCCTTCAGAAACCCGATATCCGATCGGCCCACAGCAAACTCCCCATAGCATCATTAATTTATCGCAGGCACAGGCAGAATCTCAATTCCAATACGTACCGGCGGAGACTGGCGGCACGCAAGTTCAGGCGAAACCGCAATCTCCACTCCAGACCAGCGCAGCTCCAAAGCGGCAAGGTGGGTTTCGTAGATGGGCACAGCGTCGTCTCGGTACCTCTCGAGTCGCAATTCGACGCAAACCTACCGCAGCAGGTGGGCGCAAAGAACTGCCAACTGCACAATATCAATATCAGGCGCCGAAGCATGAGATGGGTGCTCCGGGAATTCAGAAACAACTGCACACCTTGAAACGGGCTCTGGCAATCAAGAGGAGAGGAAGTAAGATACCTGTCCCTGTCCCAAGACGAAGTTCGCCTCAGTCAGATGATCAAACCCCTTCACGGCGGAGCACCCGGTATGTTCCGCATCCACGGAGACATTTGTCGTCAATCACCATGCCCTTGCAAGAGGGAGAGAGTAGCAACAGGCCCACCATGGCAGCCAGAAGGAAGAGCAGCATACCTTGTCCATCTACTCAGTCAAAAGCGTCACTTAGATCGTCGTCGGGCATTTATGTGAATAATATCAACACGAAAACCGGGGAGCACGTAATGTGGTGGTTTTTACACAGGCCCCAGTCAAGATATTTCCTCCCTCCTAAACACGCGGCATATCTTAGTGTCGCTTCTTCCATTCAGTCCTGTAGGTCCCATTGCCTCAAAAGAACGGTCTCATCCGTAATCATGAAGTCCAACGGGATGGATAGATCGATGACCCTTGATCTTATTCGAAATCTTCCCAATTTGCCAGTAGTAAAGCATTCCAGCGTCAATGGCGATGACGACACCAAGGACGAGGGCACTGTCAGAAGGGCTCGAGAGGAAGCTGGGCAAATATTGGAGGGTAACATTGTTCTTAGACGGCCGCGGCGATGGGAGAGACCGGGAGTCTTCAATCATCGCTCTGTGAATCCTGCCTCGAAAGGCTCAATGCCGAACGAATCCTCTGTTTCGTCCCTTACGCGCCCTACGTCTGCGTCTTCATCCTTTTTGCGTCCATCAGATCTTTCAAGGCTAGCGGGACCATCACAAGCTTCTGATTTCACTGATATTCGGCGCTCCTCTGATGCCCGAAGTGAGGATGTGCAGCCACGACACCAACCCCAGAAGGGGTCTGTAGCCATCACTAGAGGTCAGTCGACGCCAGAAGCTCGAGCTACTACTACTTCGATATCCACCTCACCCAGGTGCGGAAATGACAATGGTGGCGGAAGAATGCTGCGCAGCACTATCTATATAACTGCAAAGGAATACCTGGAGAGTGCTGGAACTCGGCCTATGTCAAGACGTGATATAGAGGCGAAGCAGATGGTGAGGAGGGAGTTAAGTAGTCTTCCTGAGTTTAGTGGGGATGGAAAGGCAATGTCTCGGAGACCCGCACACGTTGTTCCTGTCGCTGCCGCGGCTTCTGGCGCTGACTGGGAGGAGAGTGATGTCGTACTACAAGGACTTGAGCAACATGAAAAGGGAGAGGATTGGGAGGAAGTCATCGATGTCGCAAAGGAACACCAGCATAAGTGCTCCGTGTATATCAAGATCATCTTGGCCTTTGTGGTGTTAGTGGTGACTATTATTGTTTTCTGGTATTTCCACTTGTCGTAGGTGAGGATCACCGTTCCTGGTAGATAGCTCTGGGGACGAGGAATTGGGTAAATGCCCACTAGTAGTTGACAGAACTATAGCGGATCGTCATCCTCTTAGCGTATTGATACATTCAGCGGTAACGAGATGTATAATATCCAAAACCTTACTTTTCTAAATAATGTTTGCTACTAGCATCTGTAGCAGTACCAGTTGTAACATAACATTACTTGACTTGCTGCATGTGAAGGCGGCCCCCACAGTCTCCGTGTTTATATATAAGAACAAGGAATGTTCTTCCCACATACACACACACACCACAGCTTTCCGAGCATTGTAAAAGTTGAAGCTCAATTTGGTCCGGCAAGAGCGTATTTGGGGAGCATCAGAGTATATGCCTGGGGCATCTAGTGGAAAATATCTACTTTCAAGTACCTCATCGACGTTTCTTACTTCTACATGTAATCGGCCGTGACAACAGTGGCATGGATTATTGGATCCCATATACATATACTATATTGAAAAGGTGGGTCCTTAGAAACATAGAAGAGTCTATGGGAGTGGCACATGAGACCGTGCCCTCTAGTATACCATTGTACACTAGTATTCCCAGCAGGGTTTAAAAAAAGGCAAGGGGTTATTCTTTGATGGCCAGCTGGAAGGCGATGAGATTTCTAGGTACTATATACCAACTTTTTGTGGCACTATAGGATCGACGGCTAAGCTGACATGGATGCCAGCTATGGGGGCCGTTCATCTGGGTTGGTTGCGTATAAGCGTGCCAAGATTGCTTAGACACTGATGTCTACGTACATAGTCCGTACTATATATAGAGTAAATTTTCAATATATTATTTAGCTCGGTGGATTTACCAGAGGCGCGCAAGTTTGCTAGCGAGGTCATGGGGTTTCAACCCAATGAACAGGGTCGACTTCACCGCTGAACACATACACGAATCCCTGTAAATATAGTTTCCGTCCTGGTGGGAGATGCCCATACCATCAGCTAGGACTTGAAGCCCCGTCTTCCACAAGACGGACATACACCAGAATGCATTGACTTCACGAGTCCGAACCGGAGAAAACATGCCAGCTGGGAGCGATGATCGGAGCTAATCCTCAACATTTCGAATGTTTCTGAGACCATATTGTGCTAGATAGCTGCACAAATGCTCACCGCATTTTATCAGTGTCATGATTGGGTGCGCACCTTGCAGGGGTAGCTAGTTGCAATACCTCGGCTATACTGTTATCCCGTTTTAATTGCTCCGAGTCCCTATCGCAAGCCTATGGTTGTATCGATAACGCTGAAGTTGTGCTCAGCTTCGCCTGGCCCGTGCCCAACCTCCCCGCCATGATGCATCGATGGCGGTGAAAAGGGTTCAAAACTTTTTTTCTCCGAAACTTTTTGCATTGCTGCTGGCAGAATATCCTCACCGACTTCGTCAACAGCAAAGCGGCCTTCTTCTGCATATGCAAGATACTTGTAACCTCACCGTGCCGCTTCACCTCGCCTCTTCATCAATTCTTCCCAACCTTTCTCTACCGGATTTGTATATTCCCCCCTGAGCCGCGAAAGGGTACGGAGAACAGCAGTTAAAATGGGTCGGAGGCCAAATGCATTGGTCTCGCAGTGGTTTAACAGGGTAGGTTACTTTTTTTTCTTTGTACCGCCGATGTACTTCGGCCCCTCCTCCACCGACCAAAAGAGCAAGGCGGTCAAGAGAGCTCTGCCGTAGCTGCTCTACGGCTGGAGCTGCTTTTGGAACTTCCACGACGACGACATCGCACAGGCCTTGGCTGCGATTACGACCGAGCCTCAGAATCCCAAGAACAGGTGTTTAGTGACAGTGGATCATGGCCCTGGGCTGGAGAGTCTCGACAGGTCGTGAGAGGTTGTGGCTGTTGAGAGCACGGACGTGATAGAACCACTATGGCGCCAATATGTAAAAGACAAGACAAGACAAGAGCTGGGTCTCATGCTAACATATGCCTGCGTTTTGAAGGGCCCGAAGCTCGCCGATAATTCGAACCGATATTCACAAACCTGCAACGCCTGCGGCGAGATGTTCCCCAAGGGTCGCGTCGAGAGCCTAACCAACCACCTCAGCAAGAAATGTCCTGCACTTTCGCAACATGATCGCCAACAGATTGTCCTTGCCGCGCATGGCATCACGCAACAAGACAGGGCCGACGAAGGAGTTGTCCAACCACAGGGCATGGGGGCGTCGATGCCAGCCGAAAATGCCATGAACCAGCACAATCCACATCAGTCTTGGTCTGCTCTTGAGACTCTGGCCGAGGTATCGCGCCGGCATTTCACCCTGCCCGACAGGCCAGACGGTGTAAACGGCCACAACGGTGCCGAACACACCACCATGAACGACGCTACATCCTTCCACGCTCTTCAGACTAGCATGGACGAGACAGATGCCGCACTTGCTGCTGCACTGACAGCGGCTCCTCCCGCTGGTTCCGTCGCCACCTACCAACCCGACAGCTTTGACCTGCATGATCAGTTCACCATTGACCAGCACACCCCAGCTCCCAATGCTGACGATCATGTAGAGAAGGACAAGCCCGGTATGTTGTTGGGGGCAGGTGCCCAGTTTTCCTCTCAGTTACCTCAACCGTGGGCACAAGGAGCTCCGGTATTTCCACACCAGTCTGGTGAGCACCAAGGGGATATGGTGTCAGATGATGAGTTCGCCCGCCGGCTGACCGAGAGCATGTCCCCGATGCTAGACAACGGCAACAGTCCCAGCCAGTCTCTGGGAAATAACGTCCCTAACATGCCGTACAATCCTCAACCCCAGACTCAGCCCCAGGTATCCGCTCAGTATGCGGACGGCCTGGGCCCAATCATATCGTACATGCAACAGAACCAAGTTCCTGGCCTCAGTGAGGGCCATTTCCCCGCCGTCTCCTATGACCATCTGTCTCAAGCCTCCACGGCTACCTTTCACACCCCAAGTGTTCATTCGAGAGAGGGAACTAATACCCTAGCAGCCGACCAGTCTCCGATCGAGGACAAGGACTTTTCGGCGGAGGAGGCGATGGAACTGTTTAAGGCTGTTGGTGTGGAAAATGTGTCGGGCGCATCTGAGAACCTGAACATGGCTGCGGCTGCGGCTGCTCGCGTTAGCCATCCACTTGTTGACCCACAACTCCTCGCCGATGAGGACCAGCACTCTGCTGCCGCTTCTTCCGCTAACCAGGAGAATGCACCTCCTCATTCTGCCCTTACGTCTCCCGCAGGAAGCAATGACCACGACCTTATAGCCACAGACCCAGTTTTAAATTTACCACAGGCAGCTTCGCCAATGGCTGAGCCTGGACTTCCTCAGGACCTCGATGCGACAACCCCACCTCCTACCATGGCATCCATGACCTCTAAATGGAAGAATCCCAATCATGTCCGAGTCTCATTTCCTCAAGCCCCGGTCAACTCGGACGGCAGCACTTGCATTCCGATCTCGACAACGGCTAGAGGCTCATTCCGCCTCGATCATGGCATCAACAACCGAACCCGACACGCTCGTGCTAGGTTTGATCCTTCCCGCAGAAAGGAGGTTCAGGAGATCCGCAAGATCGGGGCTTGTATCAGATGCCGCATTCTCCGGAAAACCTGCTCTCGAGGTAGCCCTTGTGATGCTTGTAGGAAGGTACTTTCTCCCCGCGTCTGGAAGACTGGGTGCATCAGGACCAAGCTCCACGAACTCGTCGACATTTATTCGGCCGGCGTTCAGGCTGTCTCCTCTCAGGTTGTAGTTAACAACCTCCGAGAAGAGATAAACCCTCAAGCAAATGGCGCCACCATCGAAGCCACTCATTTCGAAAACGCGGATCTACATATTGCTGCCTCCGTCGTGGATAGCACGAGGGTTGAGCCAGACGCTGACGACAGACCCCAGCCATCAGATGTTCAGGTGGTCATGATGGAGAACGAGAAGCAGGACATTCAGAGCAAGGTTGAAGCCTACGCCCAGGCTGCTCTTCCCCTCATGATCGCTGTCGAGACCAATCATTTTGCACAAGTCACCCTCGAAACTGCCCAGCGAGTTATCACCCAGTCCAATGACGGCTGCCTGAAGAAAGCCCTCGAGCTGTGGAGCTATGTCGAGGTGATGGATCGAGAACGCTCCTGGCACATTATCGAGAGGCGCCTTCGTCAAGAGCCACATCTCATCACCTCTGGGGAGAGGCAGTACAACACCATTTGTTTCCAGCTGTCGGCAGCCGCGGAGCGCAAGGCCTCGGCCACGAGCAAAGCCCTTCTGCACACAATGCAGAAGCTTCTTCAGGATGCCAAAGTCAACCTTGGGTTCCCCATGTACCTAACAGCGATCATCCTACTGCATTGCATCGAAAAGTCCACCTGGTCCTTCATGTCATGGGACCAGGACAGCCTCCGTGGTGGCTGGCCTCTTCAGCGACCGCCCTCGGATTTCACTAACCAAGGCAGGGAGCTTGCTAGCAATATCGAAATGCTTCTAATTATCCGCAAGGTTCTTCCCAAACTGGCCCGTCAGGAACACACTGGCATACTCATTGCAGAAGACGATGATTCCTTGGTCCAAGGGTACTTCCAGGCCCTTCAGCTGAACGGTAAGACTTCACGTTGAATTCTTTGTATATTACCAATACGTTCTCCAAGCTTTCCTGATTCTAACATTACTGCAGTGGACCAACTAGCGCTCCGCCAAGATCACGCGAACTTCAACCCTGCCGATTCGCGATCTCTTGCGCTCACCTTCTCATCGGGCCTCCTCCTTCCCCCAAACAGGGACGAGCCTATGCAAAACACGTGAGCCCCTCCAACTTGATCGAATAGCAGCTCCATGCCTCGGTGCAATATTTTTCGACCATCTGTTTCCGAGTTTTTTTTATATACATTTCTTGTTTATCAAGACTCCTTCCCAAGTAACTAGCCACGCCCACATGGGTTTGCTTTGTTTTCTTGGGCCAGGACCTTTCAAAAAACGACTACAATGGGGCCATATCCACGACGTTGACGACAACCCACGCTTTTACCAACACCCATTCCCTTCCTACCGCCTATATGTACCATGAAGAAATACACCTACTATTCTTTTCGACATGACACGGGTATATTCATTGAGCCAGCATGGATTGAGGGGCCGAGAATGGTGACCTGGGGCCAGGCAGGGGGTAGTGCGCAGCTATGAGTTGGAAGCTACCTGGGTGCATGAGAGTGCAACTGCATACTTTTACATGCGCATTTAATATCTGCGCGTTCCGGAAGCCTTTCGTCTTTTGAGCCAGCATCGAATGTCCCTCGACAGCATCAGTGGAACAGTGCTAGTGCGAAATATGATATGCAGTGGAGACTATGGAGCAGAAGACCAAGGACTCAATGCCAGGCTAAGCTTCGATGGCAAGGCCTGTTGGGGCCATTTCACCAGGATGCACGCAGCTGGTTGCTTTTCTGGCTCTCCTTCTGGCAAACAGGACGAGGAAAAGAAATAACCCATGGTGACTCCAAAGCACTTCTTTGCGGAATGAGTTTTAGAGTAGCATTCTTTTGATTTCCTTCACATGGCGCGGTTTGCATTAGGCAGACTTCGTTTCCGCCTTGAGGTTTTACTAGTTTTAGTGATAGTAAGAGCTCGGAAGTCGCTATGGATAGGGAGATGGGAGAGAGAGATTTACTGCTTTCTACCCATTTGGTTGATGAAAAAAAGTTGCAGGTCTTGGATGGAAGGGCAACAAGAAGTTATTTTCTGCTTTCTGCCTTAGATATTTTTTCTTGCTTTTCTTGCTTTCGCGTTTAATACCCGGCCCAGCCAGCTTTGTTTTCTGTTTCCACTTGTTCTCTCTGTGGCCTGGGTAATTCATTACTTCTATTATAGGGATGGACAAGGAAGGGAAATATGGAAATGAAATAGATTGGTATATAAAGGCGTTGGTGGAAACTTTGCTTATTTTCTCGAAAAGGTATGAATGAGTTTGCACTTATGGAGGGTGCTAGTCCTGGGAGCGCCGTAGGGCGAGAACGAGAAGGATATTGAGGTTATCAATTGTCATGTAATCTGTTGTGAAGGGATCAAGAAAGCATAGCTGGACCAGGCTGTAGAGGGGGAGTAATATAGATTGAAGTTTTGATCCTATGATATTTTATAAGACTAGAATATTTATTGGGTTGATGTCTTCCTCCGATGGATTTAATGGTGACACTACTAAAAAGGAAGTAGGTGGATGGCGAAACATTAAAAGACAGACGTTCTGGTCGACCCACTCCAGAAGAACTACATGCATAAACTTTTTCGTCTCTCCTGTTGTAATTCATAGGATAGCGAATACGTAGTCCCACCTCCCTCCCCCCCCCCTCCAAAAAAAAAAAAAAAAAAAAAAAAGGGGGGGGGGGGAACGGCAAAATTATTGTATTTATGTTACGTACCGTTTGTTTAACGGTTTTTGTTTTTTTTTCCACGCAGAGCCGGTTCGTACATAGCATTCCAGGAAAATTCGGCGCGGGGC